>JAMZAV010010146.1:0-32987 GCA_024449915.1 Sweltsa coloradensis
ATCAAAAATCGAATTGGTTGTGCAAAAATGTGCAAAAAGTGTGCAAAAATATGGCATAGGTTTTGACATGAAAATCCATTTTGGTTGTTCTAGCATTAACTTGGCTCAGCCAAAATGAAGTTGTAACTTTTTTGTGCTGCTTGTGCAAAAATCGAAATCGGTTGTGCAAAATTGAGCAAAAAGTGTGCAAAATTCACAGCATATCGTAAGTCAAAATTTCATTGGTGGTTGTGCCAAGTTAATAGACCCGCTCTGGAAGTCATCGTCGGGGACCTCTCCCCTTCTCTTGACGACCTCCCCGACAATGATCATGACATTACGAACGATGACAAAGCTGACCACGACGCGAGAACCCCCCCCCCCCCCCCCCCTATACCCGTGGCTGGTTCTGTCGGTCAGCATGGAAAATTCATCCCCATAATATCCCCTAGACTAGAGTGGCGCATTATGACCTAACAGTTGACGCGCCCTTAAACCAAATAAACTTACCTAAACACTTTGATGTTATAATTTTGTATTGTATTGGGAGTAGTTTAAAATGTTATATGTATTATTTTGTTACCCCTACCCGTGGCTTGTCCTGACCAGCATGCGAATTTCCCCATATCCCCCTAGAGTGGCGCATTATGACCTAACGGTTGACGTGCCCTTAACCAAATTTATAAAAAATGGCCCGTTACCTTGGGGACGACCATGAATGTGGAATGTGGATAACCTCTTGCAATGTGGTGAAACTTTGTGGTGAATTGGAGGAAAGTTTTGAACATATTTAGTGATACAGTGCTCTGTACAAACATAGACGCATCACGCTGGTTGGGAGAGTAATACGAAGGGAAGTAAATCGTCGTGTCTTTGGTTAAACACTCTTTATAATGACTCTGGACACAAGACTCGTCCAAGACACCGTTGTGCATATCTGATTTTTAAATCCTAAGAGTGGTCACTGTATGGTACATTATATTTCCCCGGCGTGAAGATCTTCAGGTGACTTAAGGTTATTAGGGGATAGGGTAATTGGGGAAGAAATGTCCGAGGAGGCGTCAGGATTGATTGCCGATGGCGGGACTTGAGCCCGCGACACACTGCCTTACACGCATGAGTTACCATTGCCGGACATCAGACTAGATGCATGGACTACACAGCATGGGTATGTATAAACATATCAGCAGTTTGTTGGGATGTGCTGAACGATCCGTAATGATGACATCACTCACTCCCATAGTGCTTCATTCGTCACATGTTCTGGTTTGAATTATTTAGAGAGCTGTGCTCATATCACTTAGAAAAAAATACATTCGATCTTTAGCGGTTTTAGGCATTTTAAATTATTCTAGTCACAGTCACTAATCTTCGGTAATGTGTTGGTCTTACTATTGGCCGCACGCGAGCTCTTGTAATAGTCGCGTTGATAAAGATGGATTAGCGTGTGGCTTATCTCCCTGAATTCGATCACATTCTAAAAATTCATAATAGTGCGATTCATAATAAAATATAATTTTTTTTCGAACATATCTAGTTTCAAGGTTCTCTAATTATGTCATTGATATCGGAGTAGTCGATTGTCCGAGACGGAGCTATTAGAAAATAATAATATACACAAATCGTAAAACATTGTAAAAGTACGATTTAAAAAAAAAAAATTATTTTATTGTTTCCAAAAACGTGGCAGTGCTTAGTTAATTTCGAAAGTCCCCTGCAAATTTAATCAAGGTCGGAGTAGCCTCTTGTTCGGTAGAGAGCAAACAAACATACAGAAACTTACAAACTAATCAAAACAATAGTAGAAAATAATCAAAAAAAAATCCGAAATATTTTTCTCAGAGTATAGTCTAACTGAAGTCTTCACTCACTCATCCAATAATTCTACTTTGAAATACTCCCGTCATGGGTGGTTGTTATTGTTTCGAAAATGTGTATTACACTTTCCAGCATAGCTTTCAATTAATTATTTTTAGTTGTTGTGTTTGTAACCATTTATTTTTCAGATTCCAAAGCAAATAAAATAACCCGGGTTATATTCTACTACCTTTGAAACGAAATCGTACTTAGAAATAAGTGTGCTAGCTGTGTGCCATAAAAATGTTGGTGTTCGAAATGACGAGTGGACCCTTCGCAATAACATTGGTACCTATATCTTAAACCTGAGCATGACACAAAACGTGCATAATTCGTACTAAAAACAAAATTATTGGGGAGGGGGTTGGGTGTTTCGAAGAAACTTATAAGTAGGCTACCTACACATAAATCTTACTCCTTGGATATTTACCAAATAATAATTATTTCATTAGATTTTTAATTCAATATAGCAATTATTATTTTCAATTTTAGTGATTAAATATGCGGAATCTTCCATATTTGTTTCCTTTGCACACCAAATTAATGAATAATATATGGTTCTGTTATTCCCCCCCCCGAAAATTGCACTTTCTAGGTTTCCCCAAAATTCCGCTGGTGACATTGAGTAAACCTTGCAATCTTTACTTGTATTTCGTACTGGCTATGTTTTCCATAGTGTGCATTTCAAAATATGTTCTATAATCAAGAAATTACACAATCTATCCCGACCGATGTTTTAACCCAGGTCTCTCACATTTCGGATGTAAAGGCGACTTAGCCAACTAGACTAGGAAAACGTCAAAGTCGTTGCTAGACGAGTGAGCGAGTTATGTGTTAAGTGCCGGGGTACATATATTCAGCCCTACAAAACAAGAGGGTCTTAATTATAACAAAGCTGATTTTGAGTAAATCATGAACACGTGATTTGCACAAGCTTAAAAAGATGTAGATAGAGGTATATTTCATAGTCGATTTGACACTATTTGAATGCAGATACGATATTCTTACTTAGTACTAGACCCCAACAATATGAATAACAGTGTTAACTAAAAAAAATGTAGTTAAGGCTCTCTTGTTTAGTAGGGCATTATCGATATACAAGTTACAAATTATATGATTTTAAGTTTAGCTAGTATAAGGGTGCGTCAACTGTAAGGTCATAATGCGCCACCCTAGCCTATGATAGGCTAGGGAGGGAGAAAACACCCACTCTGGATCCAGCCTTGGTACTCAACACATGGCTCGCTCACTCGTCTGACAACGACTGACGTTTAACTAGTTTTATTTATAAATACCGGTACTGAAAACTATTTTGTGGGCACAATTTCCTGGATCTTTTCATTCTGTAGCATTGCCAATCTATGCACGATTTGAAAATGATTTAACTTATTCATTAAATGGTAGTTTATACCACTTCAAATATTGGTATAAGATGAACAATTTTTTTTTTAAGATAAAATTTTTGAAAATTTTATAAAATAGTGCAAAATTTGGGAAAAAGGGTTCCCCTACAACACAAATTCGTAAATTTAAATTAGGTTAAAAAAGTTATTTTTAAAAATTTTCCCAAAAACAAAGGTTTAAAACGCTTTGGGGTAGCTATTCGTGTAGACCCTGACCGCGTCATTTCAGATAAGAAAAGGTCAAAGGGGTTTTAGGGCAATGGGCGTTGTAAATGCGTAAGCCCCAAATCAAATCAAATCTAAAATTTGGAAATTTCCATGAAAGACCCCGGGCCATCGGGGTTACCCTTTGCACCAGCGCGATAGTGTTGAAAGAGAAGAGATGAGTGGACGATTTTTGTCACTTATCACCCCGCAGATAAAATTAGACAATTCAATCTGATGACACTTTCCCCTCCCTTCATTTCCCCCACACATGAACCCAAAGATGCATATGATCAATTTAAAAAGAAAATTCTCACATCTGCTATAGGCCACGAAGGAAGTGTTTGTGTGTTGTTGAAAATTCCCGTATATCATGGGTTTTTCAAAGGGTAAGTAAAAACCCAGAATTCAGCCGAATTGATTTTTAATTTTGGGTTGTACTAAACTTTTTGGTTTTCATTTATCATATTTTAAAACAAAAGCTTTTCGATAACAATTGTTTTAAAAAGTTTTTGAGCATATACGATTTCAATCCAAGCCAAAAGTCAAATTTTACGGGAAGGATTTTAAACCAAATTATTTTCCTTTAAATAACGTGAGGAATACAGATAGTTGTCAATTTTGTTTAAAATAATGGCCCTACAATATGTATAATAAATTTCATCTTGAAAGGACCTCTGTTTATCAACTATTTTTAATTAGTTGTTAAATACATAACCCGAATGTATGTTCCCAAAAAATTTACCTAGGCCGCTTCCCCGAACCCCTTTTTTTATTTGCTTTGATGGATGAGTTTGTTTTTTTTTAAATTTTTAGTTTGAGGGGGATCTTTTAAAACTTTTGCAAGTGTTTTGAACCCCTTTGTAGGTGATTGTTCTCAAGTCCTTTTGTTATTTGGGTTATTTTTACACCTCAAAAAAACTCAAAATTTAAAAACCTTTTATTTTTTAGGGAATTCTCCCTTTATTTTTTCATTTTTTTCTTTCATAAGGCAATACATCTCCTTTACCTTTATGTCCTTTATAAAAATTAATCGTTTTTGGGCCCCACCCTTTGGTCAAAAATCGGCCCAAATATCACGAAAATATCTACATTAAAAATCGGGGGGGAAATCGTAAAAGTACGATAACTTTGAGAAATATTTTTTTTGATTGTACCCAAAGACTGCCAGGTCTAAGTTCGAGATTCAAAGGGGCCCCCCCCTTTTTTTAATCAAGATCCCCCACTTTCCCGGGTTTCCCCGGGTAGAGAGGGGAACAAACGGAAAAAAAAAACCTAAACAAAAACAAAAACCCCCCGTGCTATTTTTTTTGGGGTAAACGTAAGTGAAAAAAAAAAAAAACAAAAGTAAAAATTGAAAATTTTCGCTTCGCTCATAAAAATTAAATTCCTTTTACCCCTTGACTGAAATTCCTTCCCAAAAACCCTTGGCCAAAAAAAAATTTGCAGGGAATTTTTGAAATTTAAAAATTTTAAAATTTTTTTTTTTTATCCTTCCCAAAAGGCGGGGGAAAAAATTTGATTTGCAAAAATTTTTGTCCCAAAATTTTTTTTTTTTGCCAAGCTTTGCAAGGATGCAGTCACAGGGCAAAGTGAATTTATATATTAAGATTGCGAAACGCCGAAAATGTAGGAGGGTAGGCCCCTTCATAAGCTTGGCATTTCTTTTAGATCTAAAATTGTTTTGGGATTTCAAAAGGGTTTTGGTTTGTTTTTTTTTACAAAGTTTTTTGTTATGTGTTGGGTTTTACTTTCCAAGTTCCTTTCCCAAAAAATTATTTGTTAAAATATAATAATTTTATCAAAGTCGTTTTAAAATTGCTATGGTATTACCAATTAAAAAATAGAATGTAAAAAAATTTTCATTTTGCCCTGAGATGCATCCTTGAAAAAAGGTTTTGGGCAAAAATTTTAAAAAAAATTTAAAATTTTGGGGCCAAAGGCTTTTTTTTTCTGGGCAAAAGGAAATGCAGACACCAGGGCCCCAAAAGGAATTTTTTTGTTTTTAGGATTGCCAAAAAACCTTTAGGAGGGCAAAAAAGTCGGAATTTTTTTTTAAGATTCATTGCTTTTGTTTTTTTGAAAGGGTTTTGGTTTGAAATTTTTTACAATTATTTTGGGTTTTTGTGTGGGGGGGGGGGTTCCATTATTTTTCAAGGGTTTCCATTGGGCAAAAATTATTTGTTAAATATAAAAACCCTTTTAACCCAACCCCCGGTTTTTATTGTTTGGAAATTACCAATTAATAACAATAGAATGTTAAATATCTAGTATCTAGAGACTTGCTTTTTGTACGCAATGAAATGGTAAATTTAAATTGCCCTTTAAACCCTATAGTTACTTTTTTTTTTTGCCTTTTTTTAAAAACCCTTTATTAAAAACCCAAATTTTTTGGGAAAGGCCCCCTTTTCCAAGCAAACATTTAAAAATTTTTTTTTTAAAAAAAAGGGCACTATTCCCTTTTTAAATGCCCCGGGGGTAAAATATGAACGTTTTTAGCCCCTTTTCCGTTGGGGTCGGGAATCGCCCCCCCGGAATTGAAACTGGAGAATTGGGGACAGTAAAAGTAACTAACACCCTTTTTTAAAGTGTTTTTTTTGGAGATGTTTTCAAGTAATTGTTTTCATCAAAAAAGGAATGTTCGTACCCCAAACCCAAAAATTTGGCATTTTTTGTAAAGGTACATAAAATTCCCCGGGTTTGTTGATAGTTTTTAAATTTAACATCACGTTTCATGACGGTTTGGGCCCGAAACCCCCCGAAATCCCCCTAACTTCCCTGCTGTAAAAAGGGTTTTGGCCAGAGTGTTTTTTAGCGCATCTCCGTTTTGCTGCGGCGTCCTAAGGGGGGCACCCAAAAGGGACTAGTGTTTTTTTGAGCATGTTTCAAGTAATTTTCATCAAGAAGGAGAAGTTTTTTTTTATTTTTTTTGGGGGCCCTTTGTTTAAAAGTAATTTTTTAAATTCATAAAAGGGGGAAAAACGTTCGACCCCAACCAAAATTTGGCATGTTGTCAGGTTACCCCCCCCCCCCCCGTTTTTTGAAAAGTTTTCAAGTTCCCCCTTTACTTTTCCCAAAAACGGGCCGGGGGTGACCCCCTTCGAAACCACCCCAACTCTGTTTGCTTGCCAGGGTTTGGTCCCCGGTTTCCCCCTAAGGGGAAAAACCTTTAACATTTCCTTTGTTGAAATTTTCTTTATAAATGTTATAACAAAACCATTAATCGTTTTTAAAAAAATGTTTTTGCTAAAAATTTGGGAAACCTTAAAAAATTTTTCTTATTATACAAATATTGTTTATTAGTATTTTTTAATCATATAAAAAAAAAAAAAAAAGGATTTCTAAAGTAAGATTATCTTTAAAAAAAGGCGGGGTCTTTACAAGAGCACAAAAGTGGGTGGGGGTGGTTAGGATTATGGCCCCGTATTGCCCGGGTTTTCCCGCCTTTATTAAAAAAAAATTTTTAATAAATAAAAAAAAATTATTTTTTTAAGGCAATCAAAAATTGGGCCCTTTTAAAAATTTTAAAAGTAAAAAAATTTAAAAAAAAAACGTGTCGATCTTTCCAATTTCTGGAGGGTTTAATTTCCAAGGATACAGAACATAATAAACGAACATTGTTAACTCTTGCTGCCTGGTGATTGGTTTACCCCGGGGTAATAGTTAAGGAATCAAGCCCCCGGCCCCAATCCCCCCCCCCCCCCCCCCCCCCCAAAACAACCTAAAACTAAAGTGTTGAAATCTTTGGTTCCCAGTTTTTTTATCTGTGTATCGTTTAAATTAAAAAGCCGGGGGGCTTTTCTTTAAAAGAAGTAAAAAGATGACAGTAGGTAGAATCATGGCTCATCCCAAGCAAGACATTCATGTCGTCACACATCCGGACCTTGATTCGTCACTCGATCAAGAGGTCAGTGAGAAGTATAACAGGAAACAGGTTATGTATAGGTTGCAGTTCACGAGAGATAGTATAAAATGTTTAAAATTGAAATCAACAAACTTTGAAAAAAAAAGACCTTTGACCCCTTTTTCGGCGGCCATTTCGAGCCCCCCCCCCCCGGGGCTGCACAAAAAAAATTGGGGGGTTAATTGAAAACCTTTTTTCTTATCAATAAACGTCATATTAAAACCCATGCTTAATAATTTTCCGAAAGGAAAAAAATTTCTAGGAAACTTCGCCAAAAAGGTTTTTTTAGTCGCGTTGAAAGGATGAGCTTTTTTTGGGAAAATTTTTTTGTTTTCGTGGGATCTCTTTACTTTTGCAAGAGCTTTTTGGGAAAGCATAGTAGGGATTTTTGTCAAGTTTCATTGGTTTTCTTTGGTTAAAAGGGTTTTTAAAAAACTCAAAAGCTGGATTAAAAAAACCTTTTTTTTCTAGGATTCGGCTAGCTTTTTTCCCAAATTTTTTTTTCAAAAGGTATTACATCACCATAAACCCTTTAAGTTCATGTTAAAAAATATGAACGTTTTAACCCCAACCCCGGGGTTTTTGGGCAGAATCGGGGCCCCAAAAGGGCACGAAAAAAATCGCCCCAAAAATCGAAAAAAAAAGTTTTAAAAATACGAATTCATGAGAAATATTTTTTCGATTTTTTACCCAAAAAAACGTTTGGGAGGTCGAAGTTCAGAGATTTCGAAAAGGGCCCCCCAATTTTCACAAAATCGACGTGCCCGTTTTCCCGTTTTAGAGCGAACAAACAGAAAAAAAAGAGCTAATTTTTTTGGGGGGTCAATGAAAAATTTTAAATTTTTCGCTTTTGCTTTATCCAAAAATTTTTTTAAAAGTAATTTTTATAGGCTAACACCCCTTATTTTTAATAAAAAAAATAAAAAAAAAACATTTTTAAACCCCTCAACCCTTTTGAAAAGTTGGCAACAAAGGGAAAAAAAATAGGGCCAAAGAGAGTCGCATCAATTTCATTTTTGCCCCAAAAAAAAAAATAAGACAGATTTTCATTACTAGGGAAAAAGCCCAAAATCCCCTTTGCGTTGATGGAATGAAGGGTTTTTTTTTTTTTAAGTTTTTTTTTTGTTTTTTTTTCAAAGGTCCCCATTTTAAAAAACTATTTTTTTAAAAAAAAATTTTATATTTGGTAATTTTTCCCTTTTTCTTTAAAAAAACCCCCAAAACAAAAATTTCCATAACCCCCTTTAAAGGGCCCCTTTTTTTAATATGAACGTTGTGCCCCCCGTTTGGCCCCCCGTTGGCCCCCAAATGTCGTGGAAAAAAATTTTCGTACTTTTTAAAAACGAAAAAAAAAAAAACATATTTAAATACGAAAATTCATGAGAAAAAAATTTCTTTTTGATTGTACCCAAAAAAATAGCAAAATCTGTTTTTAGAGATTTTCGAAAAATCCCCCCCCAATTTTCATCCCAAAATCGCATATGCCGTTTTTCCCCGGGAGAGAGCGAACAAACAGACAGAAAAAAAAACAAAAAAAAAAAACAAAAAAACCCCACGAAACTAAATTTTTTTTGGAAAGGTCGGGTGAAAATTTTAAGTTTCCCCTTCGCTCATCCAACAAAAATTTTTCATTGGGTGTCACTGGATAGGCCCCTAGGCCCCCGAAATTTCTTGCTTCAGGTACCCCCCTTTATCCAAAAAAAATAATTTTTAACTTCTCTTTCGACATTAAATTAAAACCATATTTAAAACAGTTTATTTTTTTGGCGTTTGGGATCTTTTAAAATCCCTTAAATTTAAAAACCCCAATTAAACCCTTAAAAATTACCTTTTAAAAAAAAAACCCTTTGGGCAAAAGTAAACCAAAATCAGGCAGCCATTTCCCTGATAGCATTTTTAGTTTTTCTGAATTGGTTGATATGAATTCCCCGTTTTACCAAATTTGGGAAAGGGCGTTTAAATTGGGGGACGGGCGAGTTTTAGCAAAAAGCTTTGACCCCCAATTTTTAACCCTTTTTTCCACAAAAACCCAAATCCCCTAGAAGTATTTAATTTTTTTTCTTTGTTTTAAATTTTTCCAAAAGCAGTAAAAACCCCGGGGGTCCCCCGGAAAGGGGTCAGCCCGGACTGGGGGGAGGCAAAAAATTTCCAAAAAGGGTTTAACCCCCTAAACCCCTTTAAATAAATAAAACTACCCATGCAAAGCACACAAAAAAAAACCCCAAAAGTAATTTTGGGTTAAAGAAAAGGGGCAAGCTCACGTACAACTACAGCCTTTAAAAAGCTTGTCGAATTAGAATTGCATTTTATTTTTAATTATTTTAGCTGGGGAAAATTCTATTTTGCCAAGCTTTTCAAGGATGTTGTTACCCGGGGAAAGGGGGGTTTATGTTTCCCAAAAGTTTAAAAAGGGGGATAACTTTCATGGCTTGGCCTTCCTTAGGGATTGGGGTTTTTTTGGGGTTTTAAATTTTACCCCGGGATTTTTAACAATTTTTTGTTTGGTGGGTTTTCTCATTAATTTGTTTAAAATTTCATTGCAAAATACTTTTTTTTTAAAATTTGAAATAATTTAATAAAAGTAGGAAATTTAAATTTCTATATAATAAAACCAATTAATATTAAAAGTAAAAAAATATCGTGACCCCCAAAAACCTTTTTATGATTGAGGTGATTTTTGCAAGTTTCTATTTGTGAATTGTTTTTATTTTGCCTGTAAAAGGTTTATTAAAAACCTTTATTTCGAAAGCCTTCCCGCAAAAATTTTTTAACTTTTTCCCTTTTAAAAAAATTCCCTAAAATTTACCCCTTACCTTATTGTTTCCCCGTTAAAAACTGAACGTTTTTTAGCCCCACCTGTTTTGGGCAGAATCGCCCGGCCAAAATTTAAAATGACCCAATTAAACTTTTTAGTGCCATGTACCAAAAAAACAGCCCCAAATTTTTTCAGTTTATAAGTTCATAACAAGTTTTTATGATGAATTTGGGGGAAACCTCGAAAAAAAACCCCAACTCCCTTTTCTGTTTTAAGGTGCCTTAGTGTTTTAGGGGGGCCCCCCCGCAAACAGCCCCAGCTCCCCTTGTGATTTAATCCTAAATAAAAAAAAAATTGATTTTTTTAAAAAAATCGATAGGGGATTTTGTTTAGTAGGGGAGGGGTAGTGGGGGGAGGGTACACGTGGCCCGGGGATGGGAAATAGGGGTTTTTTAAGGGATCTAAACCTACCGCACGGAAAAGTTGGGGGGGGGGTTTGTTACCCTTTTTGTTCGAAATTTTTTTTTTCATTTTTACACCCACAAAATAATTTTTTATGGGTGTTTTTTATGGGGGGGAAAAAAAAATTTTGGGGATTTTGTTTTATCTTTTAAATTTTGGTTTCTGTTTCACCCCTAAAAACGTTTTTAAACCGAAATTGCATTTTGAATGTTCAATTGCGATTTGTGATTAAAACCCCCCCCCCCCTGGGGCGCACCCAAAGCAAAAAATGGCGGAATGAAAGTGGGATAGATCCCCCATTCAGCAAGGGCTCCCGCTGCACGGCGAAAAACTTATTTACGTCTAACTTTTTGGGTTCTATTCCTTTAAATTTTGGAAAAAAAACCTTTGGGAAAAAGCGGGAGTTAAAAATATAATTCCCTTTTAAAAAATTTATGATCTCGGGAAATTTTTAGACCCAAACCGAAACTTGTTATATCGATTTTACGTATTTTACATGGAAAAAATATTTAAAAATTTAAGTTTTGTTAAAAAATTCCCATTTGACAAAAAAAACTTTCAAAACGGATTTCAACAAGGACCCCAAATTTAAAAAAATATGCATTGGGGGCTCCCTTTAAAACAAGAAATAAAATTTAAACCCCTTTTTTTAGAAGAAAGGGCATGGGAAAGAAAAAATTCACCAAGCATAGACTTTTATGCACGGTTTTTTTTGTGTTTTTATAAAAAATTTCGGGACTTTTGAACGTGCGGGTGACCGGGGGGGAAAAACAACCCCCTACTGCTATTACTCTATGTTTTAAATTTTCCCTTCAGTGGACTTTTTTATCTTTTGAAAGTTGATTATTTTTTTGTTTTAAAAAGTCTGATGGATTTTTAAAAAAAATTTTTTGTCCCAAATTTTAAAAAGTAGTTTTTTTTTCAAAATTTAAGATTTTAGAAAAAATTATTTAAATTTTTTATTTTTTTCATGTATTTAAAACGGGACAAAGATATACCCAAAATTTTTTGGAAAGTGTCTAAAAATTTTAAGATAATCATATGGGGAAAAAAAAATGATATGTTTGCTACATACAATTTTAAAAGGTTTTTTTCCCCAAAAGTCGAAAAGGAAACAAAAGGGTTTGAGCGTGATAAGTGTTGCGCCGTTCCCGGCCAAAACGTCAACTTTCCGAAATGGGAATTTTTCCCAATTCTCGTCAAGTGAATTTTGCGCTCCGCCCCTCACCCGTCGTAATTTAAATAGGGGGGAAAAGCCAAAGTTTTTGTTAAACGAGGGTGGCCAAAGGGGTTTTTGAGTAACCCGGGGGAAAATCCCCTTTCCTTTCCCCTATACCCAAAAGGTGAAAATTTGCCCAAACATAGGGGAATGATACCGGGGGTTACTATACACATGGCTCACTCACTCGTTTTAAAAAACGACTTTTGGGGTTTCCCTAGTCCTAAAAAAAAGGGAGTTTAGGCCCAATTTTTGGGACGAAAATTCCAGATTAAAAAAAAACTCAAAAAAAAGCTCACTGTAAAAAATTTTGTTATTACAAAAAGGAAAAAAGCCCAAAGGCCCGCCGGGGGTTGATGGATGAGCCCTTTTGTAAAATTTTATGTTTGCGTTGGGGAAACCCCTTTTCCTTTGCAAGGCTTTGTGAATGCATTGTAGGTGATTGTTTTCGGAGTTTTTAATGGTTACTTGTTACTTTTTATTTTAAATCCAAAAAAAAACCCTATCAAAAACCTTTATTCTATGGATTTTTGGGCTAACTTTTTAAATTTTTTTTTTTCAAAAAGGTAATACATAAACCCTAACCTTAAAACCATGGGGAATATGAAAAAGGGTTTTAACCCCCCCCCGTTTTTGGGCAGAATCGGCCCCCCAAAAAGTCACAAAATAAACGCCCCAAAAAAAACGAAAAAAAAAAAAAACGTTTTTTTTAAAAGGTTTTTTAAAATAAAATTTAAAAATTTAGAAATATTTTTTTCGATTTTACCCAAAAAAAGTGGCAAGTCTAATTCAAAAGATTTCGGGGGGGGAAGGGTTTCCCTTTAATTTTCACAAAATCGCTTTTGCCGTTTTCCCGGAATCCCTTTAGAACAAACAAACAAAAAAAAAAAAAAATAAAAAAATAAAAAAACAAACAAACCCCAAAACAACAAACAGAAAAAAACGAGCTAATTTTTTGGGGGGTCAATGAAATTGAAGTCTTCGCTTCGCTCATCCAATTATTTTAAAAGTAATTTTATAGGCTATACAAACTCATTTGAATAAAAACAAAATAAATAAAAACATTTGAAACATCAACAATCGAACAGTTGGCAACATTGTTAAAATATAAAGGACCAATGAGAGCTCGCATCAATACTATTCTTGCAAAAAAACAACTAAGACAGATTGTCATCTACTAGGAAGACGCTTAAGTCCCGTCGCGTTGATGGATGAGCTTTTTTGTAAGTTTTTAGTTTTTCGTAGGATCTATTTACTTATCAAGTGCCTTTTGAACGCATTGTTGGTGATTGTTGTCAAATTTCTATGGTTAATTGTTAATTGTCATAATAAACCTAAAAAACTCATATTAAAAGCTTTATTCTATGGATTCTGGCTAACTTTCTAACTTTTTCTTTCAAAAAGCAATACATTACCATAACCTTAATGTCCATTTGTAATATGAACGTTGTAGCCCCACCCGTTTGGTCAGAATCGGCCCAAATGTCGCGAAAACATCGTACTTAAAATCGAAAAAGTCATATAGGCCTAAGTACGATATTCATGAGAAATATTTCTTCGATTGTACCCAAAAACGTAGCAAGTCTGTTCAGAGATTTCGAAGGTCCCCTCCAATTTTCATCCAGATCGCATATACCGTGTGCCCGGTAGAGAGCGAACAAACAGACAGAAAAACAAACAAAAAACAAACAAAAAAACACACGAGCTAAATTTTTTGGAGGGTCGGTGAAATTGAAGTCTTCGCTTCGCTCATCCAACAAATAGTTTTTCATTCGGCTGTCACTGGATAGGCCTAGGCCTAAGAGTTCCTGCTTTAGGTAGGCCCTTCATCCTAGAAATATTTTCAACTTCTCTTTCGACATTACTTAATCCATATAAAGCAGTTATGGCGTAGGGATCTAAAATACCACTTAAATTTGAACAATTACTTTAATAATATGACCTAACAATTCAGCTGTCAAAGTATCCAAAATCAGGCGGCCATTGCATGATAGCATTTTTAGTTTTTCTGCATTGGTTGATATGATCACGTGACCATTTTGAAGGTCGTTCAAACTTGGCTGACGACGAGTCTAGCAAAAGCTTCGACGCCAATTTTTACCTTGTCCACAAACCCAGTCATAAAAGTATTAATTGTTTATCTTTGTAACTTTTTCCAATAGCAGTAACACGCTCCCACGTAAGCCTCAGCCCGGACTGGTGGAGGCAATTTCAAGAGGTGTTCACCCGCTAAACCTTAACTAAATAATCTACCCATGCACGCACACAAAAAAAACTCAAAAGTAATTAGATCTAAAATAAGGGACAAGCTCACGTACTACTACAGCCTTGAAAATCTTGTCGAATTAGAATTGCATTGATTTTCAATTAATAGCTGCAAATTCTATTTTGCCAAGCTTTTCAAGGATGTTGTTCCGGGGAAGTGTACGTTTATGTGCAAATGTAAAAGGGTAAAACTTTCATGAGCTTGGCCTTCCTTAGCATTGGTTTTGGGTGTGAAAGTTTTACCTGTATTTTTACAGATTTTTTGTTTGCGTGGGTATCTCATTAATTTTTCAAGTTACATTGCAAAATTACTTTTAATAAAATAGAATAATCTTAATAAAGTAGTATTAATTGCTATATAATAATACCAATTAATATTAAAATGTAAAAATATCGTGACCCAAAGACTTGTATGCATTGTAGGTGATTATTGTCAAGTTTCTATAGTGACTTGTTTATTATATGCCTGTAAAAGGCTTTATTAAAACCTTTATTTCGATGCCTTCCAGCAAACTTTTTCAACTTTTTCTTTCAAAATTCTCTACATCACCATTACCTTATTGTCCCTGTAAAATCTGAACGTTGTAGCCCCACCTGTTTGGTCAGAATCGCTGGCCAATTGAAACTGACGAATTAGCTATAGTGCCATGTACCAAAATCAGCCCGATTCTTTCAGTTTATAAGTTCATAACAAGTTTCATGATGACTGGTTGACACCTCGAAAACACCCCAACTCTCCTTGCTGTATAAGGTGCCTGAGTGTGTAGCGCGCCGCAATCAGCTAGATCCATTGTGATTTAATCCTACAATAAATAAAAAATTGATTTTAAAAATATCGATAGCATTTGTTTAGTAGCAGCTAGTGGGATGAGATACACGTGGATGGCATGGAGTAGGGTTAAGCATCTAGCCTACCGCACGGAGAGTTGGGGTTCGTTACCCGTTAGTTCGAACTTTTTTTTACATTTTTACACCCACATATAATTTTTGATGGGTGTTATATGGGAAATAAAAATTTTGTGATTTTGTTTTATCTTGAAAATTTGTTACTGTTTCACGCTAATACGTTTTGAACACGCCAAAGTTGTTGTTAAACGAGTGAGTGAGCCAAGTGTTGAGTACCCGGGAACATCCCCTTTCCTCCCATATACCAAAGGCTGAATCTAGCCCACTATAGGGAATGATACCGGGTACTATACACATGGCTCACTCACTCGTTAAACAACGACTTTGGCGTTTCCCTAGTCCTAAAATATGTATGTGAGGCCTATATTAGTTACGAACTTCCAGATTAAAACAACTCAAAACAAGCTCACTGTAACAAATTTTGTTATTACAAGGAAAACGCTAAAGTCCCGCCGCGTTGATGGATGAGCGTTTTTGTAAGTTTTATGTTTGCGTGGAACCACTTTTCCTTTGCAAGTGCTTTGTGAATGCATTGTAGGTGATTGTTGTCGAGTTTCTAATGTTGCTTGTTAATTGTTATTATAAATCTCAAAAAAACTCATATCAAAACCTTTGTTCTATGGATTCTGACTAACTTTTTAAATTTTTTCTTTCAAAAGGTACTACATCACCATAACCTTAATATCCATGTGACATATGAACGTTGTAGCCCCACCCGTTTGGTCAGAATCGGCCCAAATGTCACGAAAATATCGCACTAAAAATCGAAAAAAATCGTAAAAGTACGTTTATTTTATGGGTTCTGGTTAACTTTTTCAACTTTTTTTTCACACGGTACTAGATTACCATAATCTTAATGTCCATGTAAAACATGAACTTTGTAGCCCCACCCATTTGGTCAGAATCGGCCCAAATGTCACGAAAATATCGCACAAAAAATCGAAAAAAAAATCGTAAAAGTGCTATATTCATGAGAAATATTTCTTCGATTGTACCCAAAAACGTGGCACGTCTAAGTTCAGAGATTTCGAAGATCCCCTTCAATTTTCATCAAGATCGCTTATGCCGTTTTCCCGGAATCGTGCGAACAAACAGACAAAAAAATAAAATAAATAAATAAAAACAAACAAACAAACAAACAAACAAACAAACAAACAAACAAACAAACAAACAAACAAACAATCATTGGAGCTAAATTTTTTGAGGGGTCAGTGAAATTGAAGTTTTCGCTTCGCCCATCCAAAAAATTAACTAGGCCTACATAGTTCGATGATTTTTCCACAGGTTATGATGAACTTTGATTTTATGTTGTGTTAATCCGAAAGTTCATAACTAATACAACAAAATTAGTCAATAAAAAAAGTTAAAATAAAGTTTGTAAATATTTATAAAGTCTCTGTGTGTATAGGCTACAAGATACAAAACAGTAAATTAATATTCAAGATTGTCATGCAGAATTATATTTCCTTTGATCTCCAAGGTCTATCTATATTAGACAAATTAAGTACCAATGTAAGAGATACTAGTTGCCCATAGCAACGAAAAACTTACTCTCACTCAACACAAAAATCCAAAAAGAAGTCTGATTGACATGCGTTTCTTGTTGACGTTGCCCGACAAGGATGATACAGAATATCTCTGGTGACCTTGAGGGTAAGTGAAAGGAGACGATCCACCCCCACCCCGTGCAAAAAAGATTGAAAATTCGTGACACGGCACCTCCACCGATAGTGAACGAGAGAACAAGCAACGGACATTTCTTACTGTAAGCTAAGCCGGAACAGCTACCAAAGAGATCAACGCACACCGAAATATTTTATTTTTGTGATTCTTAATGTAGGATGTGTTGAATTAGTTTATCTTCCACTTTTGGGTTCGGCCTTACCCGTGCTTGTGTTAAACACAATAACTCAGCAATACTAAGCCTTTGGTATAACAAAGTGTATTAGTAGGCATATAATTTGTTATAAAACTTAGAAATTTTAAAAGGTATTGAAAATAAACTATACATGTATTTATTCTTAATCTATGCAAACAACCTAAAAATAGGCCTTTTCAGACCCTTCTCCATTATCATGGACATTTACTTTCTAAATTTATATCCTGGTAAAAGAGAGGTTTATTCAATTTAACCCCATTTTTTTTCGTGCATAAAAAATTAATAGGCTTCATTTTATCTCATCTCGATTGGACAAAAAGTGCCTTTTTTAGAGAAGATTGAAAATACACATCTGCAAAAAAGTCTAAAAAGGAAAACATTTGGTTTGTCCCGGAAAAGTAATATATTTCTAGTACCTTTTGCTACATTTTGAGATACAAAAAATGTAAAATGTACAAAAAAATCAGAAAAAACTTGTTTTTAGGAATGTACATCAAATTTACATCTTTACCTAAAATAAAGCTTTAATTCAAAATCCAAAATTTCTCAAAATTCCATGAAAAATAGTAATTTCAAATAATTGCTTGCGGCCACGTTACTGTTACATGAGGTAACATATATATTTTTAAAAAAATATGAAAATAGTTGGTGGCTGCTAAGATATCATCTTTAAGTTGTTTCATGGTCATTTATTTTCCTCTGTCATTTCCACTGCCACTTTGTGATTGATTGAACATCTATTTCAGATCACCCAGAGGCAGAATGAAATCGGTCATCTAAAGATCTTCGTACACTGGATTCTTCGTCTTTTTTTCATCGACCATGAATTCACCAAAATGCTGTTTACCAGCATAATACCAGCGCTGAATGTGGTCATTCCTCTCTTCTACGTAGGCCAGATTCCGAACGTGTCGGCATTGGCCATCGTAAGCCAATACGCCTTTATCAGTGTCGTTATGGAAGTCATCCAAGAGGGTGTAGTGAACAGCCTCTATTATCTAAGCGGCCGCGATTACAAGGAGCGTCGCAACGAGGCGCTGCAGGTGCTGAAGATAAGCATCGTCATCTTGGGGCTCCTTGGCGCTTTGCTGTGTGGGGCTGTTCTCGCCTTCACTGGCCAGCTGGTCGCGGGCATCAACACGCCTCCAGATATTGTGGAGGCCACGAAGAGGTAACATTTTTCAAATACTATCTCTTTCCATGCTACCAAACTAAAAATTCACCTATCAAATTTAAAGCTATGTTCTAAAATTAATGTCCTCCAGGTATTTGTACGTTTCATCATTCAGCATCCCGATCGTTCTGATGAACGAAGCCATCCAGGCTCAACTCCTGATAGCCAACCACCTCCTGACGGTGACGTCATCTGTCGTCAACGTCGCCATCACAACCCTCCTCAACATCTTTCTCTTCGGCGCTCAGAGCGCAAGCGCACACTGGGGCGTCGACGAGCTTGCCACCTACAAGATTATCGCGGCCCTCGGCTCACTCGTCATCAACTTCATCTTCTTTTGCATAATAGAAAAGGTAACCCCGTATCATTTCATTGTCCGCATACCGTTTTTCGTCGGCTTTAAAAGCAAGCTCCGTTCCATCTTTGACGTCAGCTGGGGGAACTTCGGGGACTCCCTGGTTCGTAATTTTTTCTATTTCACTGTCACTTTAAAATTTATTAACACTCTCGGCTCCACCGAGATCGCGGCGTGGAACCTGTTGAATTCTATCGTGTGGTCTCTGGTGCTGATTCCGGCCTACGCCCTCGCCAACCACGTGAAGGTCACCGTGGGCAAGGTCGCGAGCCAGCCCGATCTGCCGACACACGTCAAGCGGGTGGCGCGGGAGACGTCATTGACAACTGCCGCCTGGGTGGTTGTTGTGGCCCTGCTCACTGGCTTCGGCTGGCCGTACCTAGCAGCTGTGTTCTCGCCCAACAACCTCCAGGTCCAGGAAGTCTCTCTAACAATGTTCGCTCACATCGGGTGGGTGTTCATTCTTTTCACTGTTTCCAACACTTTGGCTGGATTCTTCTTGGGTACCGGGAAGACCAAGTATATATTTTATATAACCCTCATAACCGACCTGCTAGTGTATTTAATACCCTTGATTCTCTACTACAGTTCAGTGCTCGAACCTTCATACTGGGTTGTGCTTGGACTGTACATGGGGGTCATGGTAATGACACTGATCGTTACCATTTTCTTTGTACGGAAGCTTTGGTTGGATATTAATTAACAGAGTTCGAAACCAAGAATAAGTACAGAATTAAGTTGCTTTATCTGCAGATGTATCCAATGTTGTACACTAATTTAACAATTTGTTGTTCAAATTATTACTTTCAACATTAAAGGTGATGTGACGTGTTAAAATACTAAAGAACTAAGATCATGATAATGTCAAATACTTATAAGGCAGCAAGAAAGCTATACTTTAATCATATTTTATCCCTATGGGCGATTTATAGCTACAAGCGAAATATAATAATATTACTAATTCGAAACAAATTAACTAACTTTTGTAATGAATTAGATTTAAAGCTTCTGTTTGGGGATAGTATATAGTGTATACTTATAACATTTAGTTGGTGTACACATTGAACTTGAAGTATGTGTCTTAAATAAAGTTTAACATTGTAAGTTTTCTATTCAGGCTATTTTATAGTGTTTTATTTCATAGAGTCGAGGTCGATTTGTACTTTCATAATTCCGACCTTTACAGGAGTTAGTAAGTATCTTGTTAATTAAGGCTATTGTACCACCTCTGGCCGATAATTTGAAAGTCGAAGAAACATGTCTGAAAAGCTTGCTGAATGAAAGAAGGCCTTTAAAATAACAGAAAAAAATGTGAATTTTTTTGGGCGGGACATAACCTCACTATTGGAAATTATATTTAGATTTTTGGACAATAGTGTACACAACAAATCTAGTTCAAAATTAAATTTTGAGAATCGGTTTTCTGGACATAGTTTCTAAACACCTTTAGCTATAACTTAAGCTATAGCTAAAATAGTTTTCTGAAAATAACAGTTGGTGTACGATTTTTTTTTCAAACTGTACAAATACGAGTTTTTTTTCCAGTTTTGTACCGTTTGACAAAAAAATTCGTACACCAACTGTTATTTTCAGAAAACTATTTTAGCTATAGCTTAAGTTATAGCTAAAGGTGTTTAGAAACTATGTCCAGAAAACCGATTCTCAAAATTTAATTTTGAACTAGATTTGTTGTGTACACTATTGTCCAAAAATCTAAATATAATTTCCAATAGTGAGGTTATGTCCCGCCCAAAAAAATTCACAATTTTTTTTCTGTTATTTTAAAGGCCTTCTTTCATTCAGCAAACTTTTCAGACATGTTTCTTCGACTTTCAAATTATCGGCCAGAGGTCTTAAATTGGGTTTAATACAATGTAAGATTTTTATATAGGTAATTGTAGGCCGACAATGTTTTATATTATTGAGTTGTGGTCGATTTTTACTTTCACAATTGAGATCTTTTGTATGAGAGTGTGTAAGTTAAATCTCCTTCCTTACCCCCAAATACGATGTTGACCTGTGTTGATTAAAGCATAACCATGGTCTGACAAAACAAAATTCTCATGGACCAGGCGATAATTTATGACAATCGCGATTGTTTAATTTTCGATAGTAATTTCCCCGATTTCAAACTTTTCCAGATTAAACGCTCGGTTCTAGTTCACTAAGCTAACGAAAACAACGAAGTATGAATGTATATAAAATTAAATAATTGTATAACTTTATTAATTGTAAAGCACATTTAGACATAGTTAAAATATGTATCGTTACATTCTGGAAGAGGTAGAACACATAGTCATTTAACAAAAATGCACGAATGTCATAATGCGCTATTAGAAATGAACTCAGAAATAATTGCACAACAACAAAATAATTGGCGGTCCTGTAGAACCTTAAAAGTATGATCTAAAGAAAATTTTAGAAATACATGGAATCAATGTTTTTAATGTTTGCATTGTGTGTGTTATCTTGACGCTGGCTAAACATTTAATTTGCTACATTACACGTACAGCACTGTTCAAACACATGTCAAATTAGCTTTAACGCCATCATGCGTTGGTTGATTAATGGTTTTTGTACAAAATTTATATAGCGAAGCTCTTAAATATAGTAGTCGTTTTTGGGTGGGGGGAGGGGAGGGAGGTGTGTGTAAAAACGTATTTAATTATTATTTTGATCCCTAATAATTTTAGGTAGTATGGGTATGCGGAAAATATTTATCTTGCTACCCACTCAAAGCATAGGTGGCTCATACGATATCTTTGCAGGTCGTCGTACAGAATCCAGTCACCGCGGCAAGCCTGACTGAAGGTTATCCCAGGGATTTCCTCACTAGAAGAGCGAATGCTCGGACTTAAGTCTGTTAGGGGTGGTTTAGTTTACGTCGTGATTTGTTTGGTGAGATAGAGTGATAATAGTATAAAATAATACTTTGATTAGCTTGACTATAGACTCTGACTTATCAAGAGAACAATCCTACTCATAAGCATGTCATCACATTCACAGGATGATTCTGCGTTTTCCAAATTTGTCTTTTTAACGAAATATCGTATTCGCTCTAACTATATACAGACCAACCAAAAAAATTCTTGCATTTTCATTAAATAAGATAATTATTGTAATAATATCTCAGCTATAAGCCTATTAGATGTCGTTTTTTGGATAATAGTTCAGCCAGCACATCTAGTGCAAAATTCAATTTTGAGAATCGGTTTCCTAGATATAGTTTCTAATTTTTTGTCAGACGATATAAAACTCGAATATAACTCGTATTTGTGCCGGCGGACAAAAAAAATCGTACACCTACTGTTATTTCAGAAATCTATGTACTTATAACTGAAGCTGAAGCTAAATGTGTTTAGAAACTATATCCAGAAAACCGATTCTCAAAATGTAACTTTACACTAGATGTGCTAGCTATACACTATTGTCAATTGTCATGAAAACAACATTAAATGGCCAAAAGTGAGGTTATGTCCCGCCCCAAAAATTAACATTTTTTGTTGTATGTAAGCCCCTCTTTCAGTCAGAAAACTTTTCAGCCAGGTTTCTTCGACTTTCAAAATATCAGCTAGAGGTAGATACAATAGCCTTAAGTTATTTTTAGATGTTATTTTAGTTTCATTAAGTGTAATATTCGCATTTATGATGCAAGTACAAACCTCAATATTTCTCTTTATATGTTTCCATAGAATGACGATCCATGAATTTCAGTATTTCTTATATATTTCGAGCTTATGTATTATTGATAGCTCTGATCCTGATGCAAAGATTTTAGTAATTTAAGAGGTATTATATTTGTTTTATTGTGTAACCATTAAGTATTTTACCATCAATTATTTTAAATTTTATATAATTTTTTAGATATGTTTAAACCAATGTAGATTATTGGTAGTACTTACAAGTTACAATATTTTTTGTACTATTTATACATTTTACATAACATACGCATAAAAACAACATTTCAAAATATTTTGTGTTGTATGTTTTGTACTGTAATAATACTAATTCATTTCAAGTTGTACTTTTAGTTTTACTACTATTATGTAATCTCACGTTGAAATAAATAATAACAAATTGTTCTGCATTCTACTCCATGTTGATGCTTTGTGCAACATAACCAACTGGTTCAAATTCACGTTGAAAATAATGTTGATTTCAAGTGGTACAATATTTAGTAAAATAAAATTATAATAACTGATTGCTTTATACGTTTATAATAATAAAATAATATGAATGAACAATACAAAGGTGTTACTTGCTATTTACTGTGTATATGTTTGTAAGAGTATTATAATATGATTTGATTTTCGTTCAGTGTGGCTCATTGGTGGGGTGGGTTAACTACTCCGAGGTTTCAGTTTCCCGTTCAGACTTGGGTGTTCAGACACAAAAATAAATTAAATGCTCGTATTTGTGTCTACGAAATGTGATGTTAAAGCCATTTGACGACAATTAACTCGTTGATTGCAAGGATATAATATTAAACATATTTTATTCTATTTCCGTCGTAGGAATAACAAGATCATCAAACGATTTTTTAAGTTCAAACTTTGACTTTTTAGTGGGATTTACAAGCAAAATGGACTTTCCCACATTTTTTTTAAAGTTCATTTCTGTATTATCAACATTCAAAATATTGAGTGGCAAAATGGACCATCATAATTATATCAACTACACGGACCAACCCACATAAATTAACCCAGAATACCGACATTAACAAAACATGAATTTGTTTAGATGCAAAATTGACCAATTGCTATACAGTGTTTTAGGGTGAAGTGATTAATTTCTTTACGAATTTACATATTTAATTTTGTTAGTTAATATGTGAAGAAAGCAATGGGTTGCTTGAATTACTTTTAACTTTTAACTCCATTATCTAGGGGAAAGGAAATGTGTGTGGGTTGTTCTACTTAACTTCTGAACCCCTCAGTTTTGAGGACGGAAAATGAGACTTCTTTGTTCGACCCGGCACCTCCACCAAACTATCGTATCGTGTGTTATTGAGTAAACCTTAGCTCGACCATACTGCCACGATTAGAGTTATTATTTTACAACCATAGGAGTGTTAAGTGATCCAACATCGTCCAAAACATTTGATGGTATGACGTTGACTGAGAAGAGATTGTAACGAATTTGTTAATAATATGACCAAGTGGGGCATGTCAGGAGATAAGTTTCAGGTGGTCGATGTGCACATCACCACCTTCCATTACAATCACAATTAATCAGCACATATCGGTTCAGTTAAATAAATTCATATCTAAATCTTAAACAATTAATCAATATCTGAAAATAAATGTCAATCAATGTCTGGAACGGGGTGGAGTGGTAGGGTCTCACCACTTTCTTAGCCCACCGCGTTGCCTTGCCTGACGCTCACCCCTCATAAACAACAGAATAGGCTTACTTTAAAAACAAATTAATTTTTTTATTGATAGACATATTAGTAGTTTCTTTTAGATAAAACTAATACATTAAAGTCCTTCGCTGAAAATCAGTTTTTTAACTAAGAGGGCAGACTCTTAGTACACATAAATTAATTATTGATTTTACAATTTGGCGAAATTTTCCAGGATTAAAAGATTAACTGCTGTTTCCCAGTGTTATTGGACCCATTCAGGTTGTGTTCCACAAAGGCGACCAGAATGACCAGTTTGCAACCAATGAACTGTAAACCAACATAATTTGCACGAATGACCGATCAGATTTTCAAGGAACGTATGCGATGCGTTGCATGTTTTGATTGTTGTAATCGAGACCAAGAAGCCCAGAGTTTTATACCAGTCGTGGGCCGGTCTGTGGGAAAGCGCGGTTATTTCAAATTCTATCATTGAAAATCGTGGAATAATGTCCACTACCGACAATGTTCCTGTAAATACACATGGGTACATAAATCATTCATCCATTCATTCAAATCATTCAATTATTTATTTTATAGTAAATGATAAGATGTATGTAATATTTTAACGAGATATCAACACGGCCTCGTAGAATCACGCACCATTCCGTCAAGGTCCCCTAGATTTCCATCCACTAGGCTTCGCTGCCGCGCACATGCCGATGGACTTTGCGAGTTCTCAAGACTTCCGCTAGGAGCAGATACAGGGGAACTTGCCATTCCGTATGCCAAGGCAGTCCCCAACAATCAGACGTCGAGTAAAACAATGAAAATAACAGTCCCCAGTCGAGTCCAGAATGGTCGACCGGACGGAAGAATCACATTGCGTGCGACCTCTTATAGTCTTATGTTGGCCATTGGACTTTATCTCAAGATCAAACACATGATTAATATGTGGAGAAGTTATCAAGGTTCTGAAACAAAACATTCAAATTTGGTAGGTTTCACTCTTCTTACTTAATGTAACCACAAATAAGAGTAAGCAGCAGCTTACCGTCTTGAATACTTTACTTTTTTGCTATTTTTAGAATAATAATATCAATTACCAAAAAATATACTGTCCTTACTAGGTATACACTGTTAGGCAAAGTAAAGAATTGCACATTTATATAGATTAATTGTGGTTTATTGTATGAAAATGTTACAACGTTTTTGTGCACGTCAAGTGTGCTCAAAGAAACAGGAAGAGAGGGGGGATACAACGGAAATGGGAAGTTACAAACAAAGAATATACATCAAGGTGGCGGTGGAATATATACCGGCAAAATTCAAAAAGACATTAGGTTATAAAACACAAATAAATGTAACACCCTCACTTAATCTAATGACTTTTAAACATTTAAGTGACAACACAAGTTTAGGCATTAAGACCTATTCCTTTAATGCAACTGAGTGTCTTATCTTTTGACAGAGCTTTTGTAAGTATGTCTGCTGGCATTTTTTCCCCTGCCATGTACTTTACAATTACTTCACCCTGTTCAGCCAACTCTCTAACATAATGATATTTGACTGCAACATGTTTAGTTCTATTATGAAAAACAGGGTTTTAACAAGTTTACCAGCACTCTGGTTATCATTAAAAATTGTTACCGTCCCTAATCCTTTTGCAATTCTGATATTAATCCTTTTATGAAAGCAATATCTTTACATGCTTCACAAATTGCAATATATTCAGCTTCGGTTGAACTAAGTGCTACAGACTTTTGTTTCTTAGCTAACCAGCTTACTGGTCCATCATTGTATGTTAAAATACAACCAGAATATGAGTGGCCGTCAATTACACAGTTTCCACGACCTGCATCTGCATATGCAACAAGTTTACCTTCTCCTTTAGTAAAACATAAACAATAATCTAGTGTTCCCTTTAAGTATCTTAGAACACGCTTCACTGCTTGAAAATGCTTCGTTCCATGACAGTTATTAAATTGACTTAAATAACTAATTGAAAAACTTATGTCAGGTCTTGTGCACACAGAAAGATACATTAACGCACCAATTATTTGTTGGTATTCACCATTCTTTTTACCGTCAACTTCTTTCTCAAGTTTTAAGTTTGCCTCCATCGGGGATCCTACAGCCTTACAACCCTCCATACCAAATCTAGCAAGAACTTCTTCTGCATACTTTGATTGATTTAGTTTGATTGTACCAGATTTTCTATCTCTGATCACCTTCATCCCCAAACATTCCTGCAATTCTCCTAGGTCCTTCATTTTGAAGCTGTGGCTGATTTGTTTTTTGAGTTCCTCAGTTTCTGACTTGTTATTAGAGAAAATGAAAAAATCATCAACATGAAGGCCTATTACAATGAGATTGGAATCCTGCTTCCTAACATACACACATGGATCATATTTTGATTTGACAAAATTAAGTTTCAACAAGAAAGATTAATTTTAGCATTCCATGAACGTGCCGCCTGTTTAAGGCCATATATAGCCTTCTTTAGCTTACACACTTTATTTTCATAGCCTAGCTTAAGGAATTCTTCTGGCTGTTCCATATAGATTTCCTCATTCAACTCACCATTCAAAAAAGCTGTGGTGATATCTACATGATCCATTTCAAGATCTAATTTTGCAGCTAGTCCGAACAAAATACGTATCGATGTTAATCGAATTACAGGTGCAAAGGTATCCAAGAAATCTTCACCATATTTCTGAGAAAAGCCCCTGGCAACAAGCCTTGCCTTATGGCGTACAGAGCCATCTGTGCTAACCTTTCTTTTAAAAACCCATTTACATTTGACAACATTTTTATTAGTTGGACGGTCAACTAATTCCCAGGTTTCATTATTGGTTAAAGCATGCATTTCCTCATTCATAGCTTGTTTCCATAGATCTTTATCAGTACGCTCTAGAGCATCATTTACACATTGAGGATCTTGTTTGTTTATTACAACAAGATTATGGTTATCATTTTGAATTAAGAAAGAAAAACCTGCATATTCATAGTTTTCGTCCTTTAAAGGTTTTCTATGTCTAGTCGGGTATCTATTTCCGAATAAAATTGGCTGCACAGGTTCCAAATCAAAACCTCTAAATTCCTCGACATCACTATTTTCCTCATGACTATCATTTGAAACATCACTAGAATTATCATTGTAAGATAATCTTTCCAAGTCATTTGCATTATCATCATCAGTCGATGGGATTGCACCCTGCTGTTGGATCTGTATGTTGGTAACAGGTTCAACTTCAGAGTTATGCTTACTGTCTGATTTTGATATTACATTTCCTGCAGCTGACTCTATGATTACAATATCACGAGCAAAAATCAAGGTTTTAGGATTGTCTGCGCGTACCAGACGATAACCCTTAGTAGTTTCGCCATACCCTACAAGGATGCATTCAACCGATTTTTTGTCGAGTTTTCTACGCTTTTCATCCGGAATATGAACTTGCGCTTTACTACCAAAAATTCGAAGGTGCGACACATCTATTTTTTCACCAGTCCAAACTTCTTCAGGAACAGCATTCTTTATTGCCGCAGTTGGACATCTATTCTTTATGTAAATAGAAGTGTTCATGGCCTCAGCCCAAAACTTCTTTTCTAAACCTGAATCAAATAGCATGCATCTAACACGCTCCATAAGAGTACGATTTGTGCGTTCCACTACTCCATTTTGTTGGGGAGTATGAGGGATAGTTTTTTTTGATGGACAATACCATTATTTTTTAAGTAATTTTCAAACTCATTACTGGTAAATTCCCCACCGTTATCGGTACGAATCACCTTTATAGACTTACCTGTATGCTTCTCGGTCATTGCTTTAAACTCTACAAATTTGGAGAAAGCTTCACTTTTTTCCTTTAGCATATAACCGAAAGTTTTACGACTGTAGTCGTCTACAAATATTAGACAATATCTAGAGCCGGACCAAGAGGGTTCTTCCATGGGACCCATTATGTCACCATGAATTAGTTCAAGCAAATCTTTTGCTCTTTTCCCCCCAGACTTTGGGAACTTGGTCACAGTCTGCTTACCTTCTAAACATACTGTACATGGATCTAAACATTCATTATCAAACATTATCCCTTTTACAAGGCCTTGCTTGAGTGAGTTTAATCCCTTACGATTTAAGTGGCCTAATCGCCGATGCCATAATTCATGATCAGAAATAGGCTTACTTACTGCCAAAGCCCTCACTTGCTCTGTATTGTGTTCACTTTGATCTAATGTATAGATACCTCCTTTGAGAGTTCCAGTGAGTTCAGGTGCAACATCTAACGATATGAGATGTTCATCATACACCTTACACCCATGTTTATCAAATGTCACAACATATCCTTTTTCAGTTATTTTTGAAACAGATAAAAGATTTGTTGCCAAGTTAGGTACATGAATAACATTTTTAACAATCTTAGGAACTATTTCCTCGGAATCGGAACACTTAAAGTTCGTGAGTATGTCGCCAACACCATTTGACGATATTTTACTGTTATCGGCAACAGTAATATCCTGATTGCGAAAGTTAAAATCAGTCATCCATTCTTTATTTGGAGACATGTGACATGTTGCTCCCGAATCTAATACCCAAGATTCTTTTGACACGGAGGTCAGAAATGCTGAATCTGATAGCATAGTAGTAGGCTTATTTTTTGAAGCACCACCAATATTGCTATCACTACCGGAATTATTTTTATTCCATTTACTATTATCATTAGTCTTAGAATTAGATGTTTGATTTTTCTTTCTATTAGGACAATCAGGACGTTTATGTCCTTCTTCATTGCATTCGTAACATACTACTTTATTAACAGTACCTGTAGGATTAGGCCTAGGCCCACTATTCACATTTTTCCTCCAAGGTTTTTTTCTTAGTAGTAGCACCATGAGACATCAATGCAGTCGAATTTTCATCGTGACCTTTAGTACTCTGCGGGAACTTTCTTCAAGAAGAGCGATCTTGACTTCTTCGGAAGGCGGAGTCTTCTTTTTGTCCCGTGTCAACATCATGATGAGCGTTTCATAGGACTCGTCAACACCGTTCATGAGCACAAATGAAAGATATTTGTCCTCGATGGTCTCACCCATATCAATTAATTTTCGATGAATTGTGATGACACTGTTCACAAATTCTTCCATTGCCGAAAATTGGGACTGACGACTGTTAAATAACCGTCTAGTCAGGTCAAAAACGTGACTCATACTTGACCCTTCATAAGCAGATTGTAGGCTATCCCATGCCATCTTGGATGAAGTCGCAGTTTGGACATGAACATAACAAGTGGATTGGACAGTCAGGCATATTTTGGCTAGTGCCTGTGCGTCCCTATCCTTGTTCTTGTCCGTTATAGGTTCACTGCCATCCACGAGATTCCATAGGCTCTCGAGCATTAGGCTCATTTTCATAGCAAATTTCCATGTTGAGTAATTTATTTGACCCTCTAGTTTCTCGATGGTAGGTATACATGCGAAGAAACTGCTGGAAACGACATGTTTACGGTCGATTTCGCTACGAAAACTAACCTCACTTATGAATTCACAATCAAACTATCACAATTTACGAAGATAAAACGATTGTAGAACATGATATCTTACGTTAGTTTGCGTGTCTGTGCCCATAACCTGTTAGGCAAAGTAAAGAATTGCACATTTATATAGATTAATTGTGGTTTATTGTATGAAAATGTTACAACGTTTTTTGCACGTCAAGTGTGCTCAAAGAAACAGGAAGAGAGGGGGGATACAACGGAAATGGGAAGTTACAAACAAAGAATATACATCAAGGTGGCGGTGGAATATATACCGGCAAAATTCAAAAAGACATTAGGTTATAAAACACAAATAAATGTAACATACACTTCCCACTATAATGCTAAATTTTAAACGATTTTGAAATAGCATTACCTATTTTAATTTCTAGGTAAATTGCATTTTCCCAAAGTGTTGAAGATACCAATTTATAGGCCTACTCTTCTCCCACTACTTAACCAGTAGTTAACTAAGTATTAAGATTAAGCTGGAGAGTGTAATTTAACTATGGGTTCAAACACGTTTTATTGAAAAATACATAAACTGAGTGCAAAAAATTACAAAAACAAACGATTCCACCACAATTTCTGTGGATAGTGCTAAATTGTCAGCAAGATAATAATTTATATTCAACATCCTTCTAGTAAAACAACGTGACTTTTCTTGTGTCGTTCTTCTTGGTAGTATTCGGTACATATTCTGCCTATCAATTAAAGATCTTCTTGCACGTTGGATCCTCTGTTTTAAGGTCAGGGCATTGCTGAAAAGTGATACATGTTATTATGGATGTGCATTTTCAATAATACAGAACGCATAAAACATGAACCAGTTCACTTAAGATGTACTACTATGAGAAGCGGGTTAGTCAGATTCTATCGCAGATCATGTAAACAGATCTCAGATGGGCCTCGATCTGTTATTATTTGTGTGTGTGTCTGCCTGTTCGTCGCGTACCGGTAAAACCACCAAACAGATTCACTGAAATTTTAAACCAACACCGGGACTGTAAGTGCTGCTAGCATCGACCGCAAAACCTATCACGATTCAAACCAGCAAGACATTATTATAAACTGCAAACGTTGTATAGTATTTAATTGGACCACGACATATTTGCATGCGAAAACAATATGTGGATCGACTCTTCTGAATGCCAATAATAAAGTTTCATAAAACATGTAATTCTACCTCGTACTTCGTAAGGGCTCTTTCTTCCATTGTTTTTTTCATTTTAAATATCTTCTACAATGGCGTTCCATGAATAAAGTACTACACTATATTTAATTGTGAGTTACGTAAAATTTACAGTAGTTTTAAATTAAAACATCAATTAAGGCCAATGCAGCGTAAACATGGCTCGAACGCTCGTCGTCTATCAATAACATATTGACGTTTTCCTGGTATTCAAAGACCAGGACGTAGTAGGGCAATTTACACTACAAAACCATTAAAAGTGATGGATTTTCTGTCGATAATAATATTACCTTTTCATAATAAATGTTTCTGGAAGTTGGTTTATAGCTTCAGCACCATGCGATTTGACTTGTTCGAAACGAACAGACAGAGAGTCACAAACAGACAGTATAGACAAACAGACGTAAAAACAGATAAGAGTCCTATCTTGTTCAGTTGATTGACCCATTTGATCCACCATCTGGTCTTATAAGCCTGTAGATTGATGCATGGTATAAAATACAATAGCAATATGTGCAGGAGAAGTGAACTTGTGGCCGTAGTTTCATTTTACTTACACGTAGCAAGTTCTTCATCAGGCAGAAATTAATTTCGCCAGCTCCAGAAGTGCAGGTCGCGTTGGGTTTGACTGTAGCTGTGAATATAAACATTCCAGATAAGTTTAAGTACAGGTATGTATCATATTAATGAATCTGGTCACTGGTAAGACCTTTTTACCACATCGAAACTAAAGCAATTCAAATAGTAACTAAACTAGGTGCCCGTTCGGGGCCGCAGCCAAGTCGCGGTGCACCTTATACAGCAAGAAGTGATTTAGAGGTGTTACCCAGCCGTCATGAAAAGTGATGTGAACTTGAAAAATATCCAAATCGGGGGTATTTAGGTCTCTGACAACACATGCCAAACTTGGTTGGGGTACGAGCATCATTCCTTCTGGGCGAAAAAGTGTTAACACTTTCAAAATCACTTTAAGGATGCCACGCTTTGGAAGAATGTAGTCACGGGGCAAAGTGAATTTATTTACTAAGAGTATGAAAATGGAAAAGGGCATGAAGTTTGACACATCTTTCAGATATCATTGCTTTTGATTGTGCAAGGTTTGGCTGTATTTTAACAAGTTGTTTGTTATGTGTGGGATATTGAATTACGGTAACAAATTACTTTGTTAAATACAATGTTTTCTTTTATCCACTGCCGCTTAGATATTTGATTATTGAAATGTTTAAAATATCACCTTTGCGTATCACATCACTTCAGTTACCATTATAAGTCCATGATCACATCATATCAATTTAGTTGTAAAACATCATTCTTATGTTAGATGTGCTTTTTTTAAAAAGTTATATCTCTTGCGTTGTTATAAAAATAATAAATATTAATAATCTTTCAACCATTTCATTGCTATTTGCTAGCAACCGGTAGTTTCATGTGTTTTTTTTTATTGTTGTTCCTACTGCTAATGTGTTAAGTGTAATAACTAGAAGTATCCACTAAAGTGTGTTAACCAATTAAATAATGAACTTCAAAACAAGGATGAAGTATAAAGTTTTTCGAGACCCTCTCCTTTTTGCGACTGAGCTGAATTAAATCTCTTTTAGAGGGGGTGGGGGTTCAAATACAAGACGCCACGAGGACTTTGAAATTTGTGACGCTGTGGTAAAAGATGGTTGATTGATTGATTGATTGATGTATACTTACGCAACACTTTGGTGCAGTCGTTTTGGGCTGCTGCCATCACAGAGACCCATGGCCCATTTGCTATAGCTTTGAGGTGGTCATTATATTCGTCTAAGTTGACTACATCTTTACCGTCAGAACCCTGAAAATACAATTCATAGTGTGTACTGTTATTCCACTTTTCCAGACTTTTATGTGGAATATAGACATTCTCTATTCCTACATTGAATTTAACAGACTCCAATTCTGTTTTTGTTATCTTTTACATAAGGTTTCAATGTAAGGCAATCCGTGTTTCTTTATTATACTAGCTTGTAAAACATTACAAAATGTTGTTATTATATGTCAAAAGACAAGTTTTTCCCTGTGATATCTTCAACTTTATGAAAGTTTTCCCTGTGATATCTTCAACTGCAAAGATAACTTTATGAAAGTTGAAGATATCAAAGGGAAAAACTTGTCTTTCTTTTTTTTTATATTCTCACGGCTCGTGCTCACAGCCACGGGACGGAGAAAAATTCTCGATATCTCTTTGACACGCAGCGTGCAAACTTGCTTTAAAAACGCTACTCTACAAATCATAAAAGATCGTGAAACATAATTTAATTACTAGAGTTTAACAATAATAATTACAATGCTATAAATAGTATTGATGGCTGTATTGGTAGTTTCGCTAGGGATGAACCATGCAATAAGTTTCAACTTATAAATTTATGTCAGCTTACCGCGATAATGTAGCCTTCGATCTTGAACGCACACTCCACCATACACTGCAAATAACCAGATGCATATAATCACTACTAGAATTCCTCTCATCTTTACTATTCAACTTAACCACTCTGAATCATAACTACTTTCAATGTATTCCTCCATCCTTT
>JAMZAV010010147.1:0-21723 GCA_024449915.1 Sweltsa coloradensis
GGCCTGGTTTAGGCCTAGGCCCTAAGGTAGGCCCCCTACCCTAGGACTATGGCCCTAAACCTAAGCAGTTCTGTGGGTTCTAGGCTAGGCCTATGCAAGGTAGTGTGGGTAGGCCTAGGCTCACAGCTGATTGTGTAGAATATTCTCTTTTGTTTAGAACAAAAATAGGTTAGGGCCTACAGGCTAGCCCTATGCCTAGGTTCATGGTAAATCATTGGCCTTAGCCCAGTCCCTAGGCCTAGTCTTGGGCTCAGTCAAAGTCTAGGCCTAGGCCCTACCACCTAGGCCTACTATAGGCTAGGTAGGCTAACCTAGGGTCAAGTACCCAATGAGCGAACACCTTTAGCAGAAAATCGTACCGCCGTGTCTACAAACACTTCTATTTACATCCAATTATGACGTCAGGCGACTGGGGTTTGGTTGTAGGTTTCCTTTACCTCATTGGTTGATTTAAAACATCCGCCAATCATAAATGCTCTGTGTAGTCGATAATAAAAACTCGAAAGTCGAAGTACTTTAGAAAAGCAAAGGGGACCAATAACCGAACGCCCGACGCATCCCAAGCCAAACCCGGCTCAAAGTTTGGCGACTTTCACGGCCAAAAAATTACGTAATTTACAAATAAAAGCTAAAATGCAACGTGTGAACTAACAACAGGGTTCCATTTTTTTTATTCATGTGTTTAACTTTTATGTAAGTTTAATAGTCAAATTTCCCATTGAATTTCAATCCACCCAAAAATGAATTTTCAGGATTAACAGGAGTTTCAATGGCGGCGGAGCGAACTGATCGGATTTAACGAACGGGGCCCCAAATAACCGAACGTCAGCTTTTTTGGTATAATTTAGCTTTCCTGCAAGTAAAAAACATGTTTCTGTTGTGTTAATATTGTAGCCACAACAATAATACACTCAATAATGGTAATTTCTCCCTTCCCCTTTTGACATTTTTAATAGGTTTTACACTCGTTTCCATAGATCGTGGTTTTTCAGAAAGTTGTTTACCTGTCAAAAGTTGAAAAGTGACGAAATCAAGAAAATGGCGAACTTATTATTCCGATGTTGTTATCTCGTCTTCTATCCGGCGGACATCAATTTGGAGACTATATATCTGTTCAGGAACAAGTGATTAACAATTTGACATAAACCAAACTTTAGTAGAACATTTCAACAAATCGCTATCTGGTCACAAAGGCGGGAGGGTGTTCGGCTGATCCGACGTTTTAGGGGCGTTCGGTCATTGGGTATCTGACCCTAGCCTATGTCTAGCTAGCTTATGTTCTGCTAGGCTATAGGCCTAAGTTTAATCCCACAAATTAAGAATATCAGTAGAGTCTAGGGCTGGCTAGTGGCTAGGCTATGTTAGTCCTAATGGAACTTGTAATCGTATTCCCCCCATTAAATGCGCCGCGGGGCGAAATTTTGAAAATCAGGTTTTTAGAGTGCATTTGGTGCGTTTTAGAAAAAAGTGGTGGCGGAATGTAATGCGGAAACAATGTAGTTTGTGTGCATCAATTTGTTTTGTCGTCATGTCGAGCTTACAATTTACAGCATTGGCCTAGTAGATTGCAACATTATTATAAACGCTTGATCTTATTTTCAATTCATCATTTTATTTATTTATTAAACGTCTATCCTATTTAGTTAAAAAACGATTCACATAGGAGGACAACTTAATAAATCAAAGTACACTGATGCAGACACATTTCAGAGGCAAACTGATTATTTCCGACAACATAGGCCTAAAGGAAAGTTGATTTTTATTAGGAGTTTTAAATAAATAGCGCCGCAGGTGAAAATTTTGAAAATCATGTTTTTTGAGTGCATTTGGTGCGTGCACAATAAAATACTAAAATCATTTTTTTTTTAATTTTTAAAGAATCAGGGGGGGGGGGGGCGATCGCCCCACCGCCCCCCCCCCTGTATCCGCCACTGGTGCCTAGACTCCAGAGCAGTGGTTCCCAACCTCTTTCATCTCACGGACCGGCAAAATGATAAAGCCAAGGCCAAGTGCAAGGACCGGTGCGGCTACAAGAGGTCTGGGGCACAGCCATGATTCTGTCTCCGTGCTCTCCCCTTTTTGACCTACAGATGTAAGGCACAGCAAATTTTCCACCCCTCCCCTCACTCCTTTGCAATTAACATAGGCTACGGTACCTACATGTTTTGTCGCACTGCAGAACAAGTTTCGGCTGCTTTTTCAGTTGTTTCTCAAGATTTTCTTAAAGGAGTGAGTAGGCCTAGGTAGGCTAAACTACTGATGATTCTATCAAGAGTTATTTTGTTTTATTTACGATGTTCGTAGCTTTAGTAGGTAGCCCCTAGTCATTTTTGGTCATTGTCAATGAAAGAAAATGAATGCAGGGTGTCCACAGGCCACTATTTTGCCACTATTTTCAGCCAGACCACTAAATGCCCACTATTTGTGATAAAATGGTGAAAAAGCCACTATAAGGCCACTATTTTTACAATTTGATGTAGGCTATAATTATATTGAATATTGATCATGAAATTTTCACTGAGATTTGTTAGGGTAAACATGTTGGCTCAAGGTGGCTTACCATAGATGGTGCAGCAAAGCGTATGTCATTCAATGGCCAGCTCTCCTGAAATATTTTCTGACATAGGGGAGATTGGGGTAATAAGGAATTGGGGTAATTGTGAACAAGCTTCATAAATCAAAATTTTGAAAATGTACATTTTTATGAAAAATTGTTTGGTAAGAGAGAGACCTTTTTCTTTAATAATGTAATCAATTCTACTGAAAAAAGTAACTATTGGTTGGTATTTTTATGACTCTTGTAAGGTAGGCCTACTACAAAAAAAAGTGTAATATGTTTCTTACAACATTTTAAAAATTGAATTTTCCCTCTTATACATCCTATTAAGAGTCCGATGAATGGCTGGGCGCTGTCAAATTTTGCGGTGAAAGTCGGAACTACTAGCGCACGACACGCCTGTGAGATATGCAACTTCTTTTACTTTTGTACAAGGAGGTCTGCTCACCGACAGGGGTTGTTTTGACGGTTGGTCAGGGGGCGGGGGTTATATTTATTACCTCGCAGGCAGGGCTGAGAAACCTTTCAAGGCCAGATGCGCCGACAGGTCTCATTCATGGGACGGAGGGTAGTCATAAAATTAATAGCATTGCTATTCAACGAGAACTCCAATACGGCGGCGTAGCATCCCATGACAGTAATGTTTGGTCGGGTCGTCTGTATGTCTTCATTCTACCAACTTTCATCCCAACATATTAGTAGTATGTAAAAATAAAATAAATAATTCGAATAACTCATTTAATTGGTAAGCCTACACGGAACCTCATCGTGTGATCATATTATTTGTAATAATAATATTACATACCATGGAACATAATCGAATTCATTCAATGTAAAAACAAAAACCGTATCATAAAACTGGGAAATTACAATAAATAATTGGTTATATTGATTGAAAACACCTCCGCAATTTACGTGTCTTTAGGGTGAGTCTCGTTCTCTGGAGGGATATGGCAACATTCGAAGTGAGGGGGGAATTGGGGTTTCTACTACCTGTCAACGTCCATTCACACATCTGTTGTGATCAAAATAATTTTTTCCACGAGAATTTTTTTTTGACGAAAATTTAACAGCATGGCTCAAATATGAAGCTCGAGTTATGGAATGTGTTCAGCCACTCCGGCTCGTCACGGATGTTACATTTCACTCTTTATAGAGCTAAAAATCTTAAACTAACTAATAAATTGTAATGTTTTATACTGAAACAATTGTGTTAACACACTACCTACCATTAGGTGAAAAAGATTTTTAAATGAATTGTAATTTTTAGATATATTGAGTGAAATGTGGTGTCACGGATGTTACATTGATTGGGAAGTGGATCCGGATCATCATCAAAAGATAGAAAGTTCAGGTCCCTGACCCAGACAGCTAGATTTCCATATACATAGAGCTAATCCATGAAAGATGACCCTTCTAATCACCCATTCACTGTTTTAAAAAAAATTATATGAATTGTTATGATTTTTTGTGTGCGTCACGGATGTTACAAAGGTTTTTGTCACGGATGTTACACACACTTTGCCTTGCCAGTTTCCACCATTTTCAATTCATATTACTATGTTATTCTTAGTTACAAATTCAAGCACTCCTTATCTAATAGTATCTAAATTTTTTGGGATCAAAATAAAATTGTAAAATAAAATAAATGCGATGTTAAGAGAAGTTGCTGAGGCTGGCGCGGAGACGAGTTTAGACGCTAGCATTCTGGTTATTCCGGGTAAACGGTTTATAACACTGTTATCAAATTTCACACTAATGGTAATAAGAATAAATCTATGCCATCCAGTATGCGTATTTCTAAATTAATTCATTGATTTTGAATTAAAATTTTGAGAAATCATCGAAATTTACTCCATTTTGGTCAACTTCGCGATTTTATACATATTTTTTTAACTCAAATTGCATACTGGATATCAACGTTTAAATCAATGTGAACGCGTAGGTTAATCTGTTTTTATCCCAAGATAAACGGTTTGGTGGGAATTTCCAGAATTGGAATCCTTGTTTGGATTGCTCATTTTTCACGTTTTGGACTTTGGCCTATGTCTCGCATGGATCTTTAAGGCTTAATTATTGCAACCAATTGCAGATATCAATACAAATGTACTTTAATAACATCCATGCAAAATTTGGTAATGATATTACCAACCGTTCAGCAGAAATCATCAACACCAGAGTACGCACATTTTGAGTTGGGCCAAGCTCGGTTCTTAACTCTTAACGTATTCCTTTATTGTGTAATATTATAATGATAGTTTTCCAATATGTTATGTTTTATAAATGTTTTTAAACTTAACAAATAGGTAGGGTAGTGTTGTTTTTATAATAAATACAAACTTTTACAAACTGTAATAGGCTACAATACTATCGAAGTTTGGAAGTAACAGTTACAAGGGCCATACATTTCCCGTATTAAAAATCTAGACAAGAAAAGATTAGGCTACACATCAGCAATTTTATTTTAAATAAACCCCTTCAATACAATTGATTGATCATATTTCAAGTGCGTAATCACATCACAATCTTTCAACACATCCGTGACATGTAACATCCGTGACATGTAACATCCGTGACACTATTTCTCAGAAATGTTTAAAGCTATGGGCAATTAAAAATCGTTAAAGGTTAGTCCACAAGTATATTGTCAACATCACCAACTTGTAGCAAAATGTAAGAACTATTATACACCAAAAAACAACTTTTTGCCTTTATTGTCACGGATGTTACATCACAAACTGATTACATATATTCATTAATAAATGGTGTGATATAATTACATAAAGACTTGAAATTCACAGTTTTGATTCTTCACACATAACCTTAACTTATGAACTGCTTAAAATGGAGGTCACAGCTGATTCTTTAGAATACCAGGCTACCAACTTTTTAAAAAAAATCATCGTCCACTTGACACCAACAAAAGCTGTAAGTTCAATGGCAAATACAGACTAATAGTTATTTTACAAAATAAAACTATTTTTGGTTTCATAAAATTACATGCATTATCTTTCTAATGGTAAAAACATTTTTTGTAAATTTAATTTTTTAGTTTTTTGTACTTTTCCCCTTTTGAGCCTGAGTGGCTGTTTTTTTTTTTGCCGAGTACCAACGATCAAAATTGGCCGAGATAAGGATTATTTATTTCACGTTCAACAATTCAGATTTGCACCCACAAGTGCCAAGTACCGTAACTACGGCTTACAATACAATACAAATATAATATACATATCATGTAGGCCTAACACACGTACAAGTAGCCCCATTATAAAATAAACAAATATAATTAGTACCTACAAATTGTTGCTACACTGAATGTTGTTGACAATCGTGTTATATTGTTCACGGCGAAAATGTAGGCCTATATTGTTTTCGTAAAACTAGGAAACTTAAAAAATTGTATTGTGTGCATTCACTTTTTTAAATTTTTGGTGTCGTGATGAGGATTCCACACAACTCTCCGTAGTCCACCTTGGGGTCGAATCAAGAATACAAAAATACCCTATGATGCCCGATACGCGATTGTTTGTGTCATATAGAAAAGAGGGTGGAAAACTGAAGAAGGAAAGAAGTTGACATTGGGCGTTAAAAACCGGGGTAGAATGAAGTTGTCCTTTTTCCAATTAGTTATCTTTATTGAAATGACACGGGGCTCTTTATAAATTGGTTGAATGGGTGTGTTCTAAAAAAGATACATCAGTATGTACCTTATACATCAACTTTTTAGGATAGCAGAACTGTACCATTCTTAGAATCTTAGCACTAAAATGGCAACTATCACATTTTCTTAAAATGTTACCGGATAGAGGACAATTTACGTATAAATTTACGCGAAACAGTAATAATAATATCGTTACACATTTCGGTAAACCTTATAAAAAATATTACTGGATATAAAAAAACAGGTAAAATTAAAAAGAAACAGCAACAATATGGTATACATTTTGGAAAAACAAAGCACGAAAATATTACCGGTTATAAATAAACAGGCAATTTACGAGAACAGCAATAATATGGTTACAATTTCGGTAAAACTAAGCACATAAAATACGACCGGGTAAAAATAAACAGGAAATTTCCCGAGAAACAGAAATAATATCGTTACACATTTCGGAAAAACAAACACATAAAGATTCCCCGGGTATAAAATAACACGTATTTACGGAAACGAAATAATATGGTTACACATTTCGGTAAACTAAGCACATAAAATACGACCGGGTATAAAATAAACAGGCAATTTACGAGAAACAGCAATAATATCGTTGCAACATTTCGGTAAAACAAGCACATACAATATTACCGGTAAAAATAAACAGGTAATTTACAAAAAACAGCAAAAATGTCGTTGCTGGTTCACTGAATTCCGTCTCCATCCATCCGTTAAAATTAAAGAAAAATATTTAGATTCAGAGGATTATTTTCATAATTTTAAAGTTATTCGAAATGTTCTTAGATTTGAGTTTGATTTATTTATGCTAATGATTGTATAACTTTTGAACCAATTATTTGTTCACACGAATATAAAGTTTTATTTGCATTTCCATATTGATTAGTGTAGTTTTTATTTTTAGTATTAGCTATAGCGGTACAAATGTAGTGTTGTGTACCAACGGTGATCATCGTCGTTTACCACGACTTGGGATCGAACTCTGGACCTCCCTCCAACTATTTCGTATTTCCAATATTCCCAGTGGTCAAATTGCTGGTGGGTGGGGGGAAATAGACCATCTTTGAAGCTGAGGGTTTTCTACCTGCTGCATTCTCTTGTTTTATTTGTTCTATTAATTTATTGATATTTTTTTGTTTAATTGCAAATATTTAATAACGTTGTTAAAATATTAAGCGTGTGTCTTGAGTTTCATTTTTTGGACGAAATTCTACGATAAAACTGACTTAGTTACGGATAATGCTTCTACAATATATTTTAATAATATTATAATAATAATTTATATATATAATAATTTAATAATATTTGTATATTTCAGTCAGTTTTGATCGTAGACACTAGGGAAAAAAACGCATTTCATAACTCAAGCTACACATTTGAACCACGTTATTAAATATTTGCAATTATAAAAAAAAAAAAATTCGCTGAATAAATTATTTTCATCACAATAGATTTGAAATGGTCTATGGCAGATAGAAAAAAACCATGTTCACTCCCAAGCTTGCTGCCTCGTTCCCGTCTAGCGATTTGAAAAAAAGGTGGAAAGGGAAAAATGCACACAGAGGCTGTTATAAAGAATAATTCATTATATTCTGTGAGTGCTTTGTAATTAGTATGGTAATGAGGAAACACCGATAAAATACACAAAGTTATATTCAAAGAATTGGTGCTACTAGTGGAGCGACGGAATGAAAGAATGATTGAATGAAAGTCCAAGGTTCGATCTCCACCCGTGTCACGGTGGCAAACCAGCATCACATGACAATAAACAAATAACAATTAACATTGCTTCCCTTTTAGATAATCGCCGACACTGACGAGATTTGCGACAGTGTTCTTCTTTCGTTTCCTAGACGAATGCATCATCTTTTTCTTTCCATAACGATAATCCATGTTCTCCATCGTGTACAACACATAAACCAGCATAAACTGTATCGACACAACAAATATCGACAATAATGGTTCATCACCCTGTCCAACCCACACCACCCTGCTTTCACCCGACCTCCTTCCACCCGCCGCCATAAACCAACCCAACCCCGGCAACCCTCGCGTTCCTGCCTGTCATAAACATTGCCCTCGAAAATTTGAAATTACTAGCGTTTCGATGCTAGCGTTACCTATCGGCTGAACGCTGAAGTTCTTAGTGCTAAATTTTGCAATATGCGTAACGATGTAAAAACCATACGAGTACTTCTAGAACCATCAGATTTTTACAGAGTACGTATTCAATTGTTATCTAGGTCAGTACGTTTTGATTTTTTTTTCCTGGTGAAATTCTACATGTTATCCGTTATTCTGTTTGATGTCAATTGACATTTTTTTCCTCGGCTTAGAAAAATTATTATTCATAATTTGGTTAAGCACTAATCTAGATGACATTGTTTTCTGTGTACCTGATTTTTTGCAACAAAAACGAGCTATTACTTTCGGAGTTACATAGTTATGACTGACCCTCTCCGAGCGCATCAGCCAGAGCTCCATGCATGCGGCTCTTAAATGTAGAAAAGACAGTAGGCCAGTGGCGTAGATATCAGCTGTGCAAGTGGTGCAGACCGCACCGGGGCCCACGGCCTCTAAAGGGCCCCCGAGGATAGGGGTCGGTCACCAAATCATACAGTTTAGGCTTTAGCATTTCCTAAATCCCTAGAATGTCATTCAACTATGAAACATGAAAACATGTCTCATCAAAATTCCATTGCAACTGGTATGGATACGTGGGGGTGGGCCCTGACCATAGTGAGTTGACAAATTACCGTTTCTAGGAAATAGAAATACTATATGGCTTATTTTACCCTCTTTCAATTTAGAAAATAATTTAATGCAAAAATCTGATTGGCTATAACTTTCAAAGACACTGTTAGCCAGCCAATAAGATATCGAAATGAGATCTGCAATTTTAGGTGCTTTAATTTTGTACCACGGTTCAGTTGGAAATTAAGATCGAAATAGTGTGGGTGTCGTGACTCGCGGGTGTACAAATAGTGTATAAAAGTTGTGCTTGTGTTGTGTGTTACTGTTGAAGCTGTGTGCAATAGTTACGTCATGAATATTTCGTTCAGTAACGTCTGCTGACGGGATTGATATAATGTATTCGACTAATAAACAGAAACGATTAAGTGGGGCTCAAAAACGTAGAGTTAAAAAGTTTCTAAACTTAATACATTAATTCGTTTTTTGTTTCCTCGAGTAACATAATCACTGATTTTGAGGAAGGTGTTAATTCTCAATCTAGTATTGCAAGTGATATTGTGGGAACGAGTGATATTGTGGTGACTGACTTGGTTGGTGAGTAGGTCTTTCAGTTATTTAATGTTGTTGTTGTTATTTGTTTACTAATAAGACTAAGAGGCCGTATTACCGTGATAAATGGGCCGGGAGGGGTGCTTTTCTGCATAATGTATTATGTAACATGAGTATTTTTATGTTTATTACGAATTAGAAAAACAAATTTAAAAAAAATGATTATAATGCAATGTCTAGTTATCCACGCTTGTTCCTATAATGATTATTTACTAGGAAGCTCCGCAAACGCTTTTTTTTGGTCACGTTGATGGATGAGCTTTTTTTTAAGTTTTTAGTTTGCGTGGGATATCTTTACTTTTGCAAGTGCTTTGCTTTGCTGCCTAAACATTGTAGGTAATTGTTGTCAAGTTTCTATTGTTACTTGTCAATTAGTATTTACCGTAAAAAAACTTATATTAAAAGCTTTATTTCTATGGATTCTGGGTAACTTTTTCAACTTTTTCTTTCAAAAGGTACTACATCACCATAACTTTAATGTCCATGTATAATATGAACGTTGTAGCCCCACCCGTTTGGTCAGAATCGGCCCAAATGTCACGAAAATATCGCACTAAAAATAAAAAAAAAATCATAATAGTACGATATTCATGAGAAATATTTCTTCGATTCTCGAGATTTCGAAGGTCCCCTCCAATTTTCATCAAGATCGGATGCTGTTTGCCTGATAGAGAGCTAACAAACAGACAGAAAAACAAACAAACAAACAAACAAAAAACACCCGAGCTAAATTTTTTGGGGGTCAGTGAAATTAAAGTCTTCGCTTCGCTCATCCAATTATATCAGTACAAGTTGCACTCATATTGAAGGATATCAGTTGCAGTGGGAGGGGCCCAAGATCAGTAAAATATATAAGTACCGCTTATATATTTTACCGATCTTGGGAGGGGCCCATTGAATTTTTTTGCACCGGGGCCCTTCATCAACTTGCTACGCCACTGCAGTAGGCCTATGTCTATTTTATCTCTTACATATGAGAGTGCTTTATTATGATTTTTGTAAATTTTTATCTCTTTTCTCTTTTAGAAGTAAGGGAAGGGGGTATTCCTATTTGCCCCAAAATTTATATTTTTGGGGTAAAAGGGAACACCCATGAGGGGTAAATAGGAATACCATGGGGTAAAGAGGAATGAGCCATATAGTGTAATGCTATATCATGCGTCATCCCTTACGTCCCTCCCTTCGTCTCGATTAGCCTAGTTGCACAAATATGAGACGTTAAGCAATATCCAATCAATAGGGGTAAATGGGAACAAACATGTCTCGTCATGCAGGTAGGGTAACAAGAATCCACAATCATCAACCACTGGAATTTGAAGTGAAATTCCTAGAGCGTAGAGGTAATATCTTTGCTTGGCCCTTGAGGGATGACTTCGACATCATTCAAGAGGCAAATCTTTTCCTAGGCCCAATTAAGCTCATTGGGGTCACTAAATTTAATTTAGAACCAGATCCAAAAATAATTCAATCATTTTGAGAAAAGTTTAAAACACAACAAGTAGGCCCTGATAAAAATCTGGGTTAATAAACTTAACTGTGTAAAATGTGAGGGAAGTGTTCCTTATTGCCCCCACTTAAAAAGTGTATATTTTTCCTTTTAAACAGTAATTCATGCATTACAATTTCTATATTTGTAATTGTTCATGACACAAATACTTTTTTTAATATTAACATCATGCTATGCGAAGCTTTGTGTAGTTTTAAGACAAAAATTACAGTTTAAAAAAAAATATAATGTCATGTTCCTAGCTACCGTATTAAAAAAATACTACAATTTGCATCTGTTCTAACTTTGTTAATAAGCAAGATATCAAGATGAATTTCTTTGCTACTTAATTATACTACAAATACCTATGTTCCTATTTGCCCCATGTATTTTTAATGCACCTACCTTGCTTCTTATAATGCTTGTTCCTTATTGCCCCAAAATGTTGGGGTAATAAGGAACAACAAGCGCGTGTAGAAAAAAAAATCATTGCATCTAAAATAACACATGATGAATGCAAAATATTTCATTTTATTAAGAAAGCCAACGTTTCAATGTATCTGATACCACTAACACATTTATAATATGTTTTTGGATGAGCGTAGCGAGCGAAGCGAAGATTCCATTTCACTACACTGGAGAAAAAAAATCAGGAATGTTTTTTTTTCTTTTTTTAAAAATGTATTTTTGTCTGTTTGTTAACACGATTCCGGCTAAACCGATACTCCGATTGCGATGAAATTTTATGGAGGTCTTCGAAATCTCTGAACTTAGAACTGCCACGTTTGTGAGCACAATCGGAAAATTATTCTCATGAAAATTGCAATTTTACGATTTTTTTTTTTTTTTTTTAATTTCTTCGACTTACAACACCTAGGCCCTACATGCTTTGTCCGATTGTAATGATTTTTTTACAGAACCTTAATTTAATGAATTGATATATTCATGTGAAATTTGGGCGTTATCAAAAAAACATTTTTTACGAAAATCGCAATTTTACGACTTTTTTCAATTTTTAAAATTTCTTCGGCTTATAACACCTACATGCTTTATCCGATTGTAATGATTTTTTCACAGAACCTTTAAATTTTATGAATAAATATATTCATGTGAAATTTGAGTACAATCGAAAAATTATTTCTCTTGAACACATGGCAGCTCAATGCACCAATTACTCTCATCCAACAATGCGCCTGAAAAAGCGTTTGGGAAGCTTCCTAGTACTATGAATGATATTGCTCTTGCTAATTTCTTGATTTCTTGTTTGGAGGGAGATGAACTGTGTCAGCAGGGCCAACTATGGCTAGGGAGATAGGGAAACTTGGAGGATTGAATGATGTGGGAAAGTCCAAAAGTATTCCTTCCTTAACACGTTGGTGGTTGAATGGAACGCTCGTTCAAAAGGGGTAGTTTGGGGGAAAATATATTAAATGCTTCAATAACAAACTAGACTAATCTGGAGGAAGGCAATGAGTAAAGTGAAGGAAGAGACAAATCCTCATCCTATTGGGAGAATGAGCTGAAGGGCCCAACCACGGTCCAGAAAAACTGAGGTGGAGACAGAGGAAAGATGAAGAATCTACCACCAACCAGTCAATGGTTAACTGCTGGAAGATCAATGAACAAACAGAGCAGGGTCGAACCACTGAGCCGGAGTGGATCGAAACCTATCACCATGCCTATCAACTCGTAATTCCCGCCTTCGTAGTAGTGGGGGGGTGGGACAGATACGCCAAGCGCACTCAGGCGGTGAGTCGAATTGCTTTGCTTTGTGCGCGCATGTGGGTCATAAGTTGCCAATGCTGTTTTAAGGTGCGTTTTCTACTTGGGTTAAAATTTTATTGTAAGTAATTAATTGTTTTAAAAGTTAGGCAAGGTTCTAATTTATAATCAAATCTCCCCGAAAACAATGCATAAAGACGTCGTTGGTTGGCCGGAAATTTTGGTTAAAGGCTAGGCCTAGGCTAGCCTACACGAAGCCTTTGGGGGCAACTCTAACAGGTAGGGGCCTACTTTTTTCGGCTCGGGGGGTCCACAACCCCCCTACAGATCCTACACGATCCTATGGCTCTAGGCCTTACAGGGACAAAACACGGGTAACAGACGTACCTTCGGGCAACATTTTTGTATTAACAAACCCCCAAATTATATTGTTATCCATTCATTAAAAAAGACATTGAAATATGTGGATGAATAGGAAAAAGATGAGCTTTCTCATGGTATAAACATTTTTACTGTACGATATCAACTTTTCTCGTGACAGGGATCGCAACAAGCGGTAACAGACGTACTTTTAATGGACGCTGTTTTTTACAGTATGTTAGAAATGATTAAAACTCAAGCATGCAAAATAAAAAACCTTCTCATACAAAATAGCTACAAGATAGTACTTAATCAGATTCACAAGTCACTTCATGTGTATTTTTAAGTATGTTGCCTACTATGCAAGAAGTAGGCTGGTAACAGACGTACCTTGTCTGAATTAAAACTGGTATTTTATACTAAATATCATAGATCATGCTTCTTTTTGTGGTTACAGTTAATCAAATCTTCAAATATAATTTCTCTGTTCATTATTGGTCAGTTACATCCAGATATTCTTTTTTTGACAACTGTTTAGACATTACCGGTAGGCCTACATTAGAAATTGGTAAATGTATGTGATTGCTGAATGAATACAACAGAACAAACTTTCTCATGAATACAAAATAGACACAAGATAGAGGACTACCTCATACTTATATACTAATCACTTCATTTCATATGAATTTATGAGGATATTGTCTAATCTTAAAGAAATAGGCGGTAACAGACGTACCTTGTAGGAATAAAAATTGCATTTTTTAATACATTTCCTTTGCTACCTGGTCAAACCATAACATAAATTTATTCTGCTCCATTACGTTGATCAGTTAACATCCCTAGATATGAAACATCAAACTTTGTTACCATCATTCAGTAAAATTGAATTTCTAAAGCAGTACAGCAATGACTTCTGTTATCCATCACGGGAGGGGGAGAATTTCTACAATGGTGTCAATATCCGTGTATGAAACTGGCTCCTCAACTGTAAATATGTAGGCCTACTATGATTATGGTATATGATTCTCAAGTAAATTGTAATTCACCTCAACTCTAGCTTCCAAATAATCTGTAAAATTTTGGCTACCAACAGTTGTGTAGGTACCACCGTACAAGTTATTTTGTGATAATTTGACAGTTACAAAGGCACAAATCTAATTATTGGTGCATCACTGATATTTAAATATCTACCAGATGTTAAGATTCTTCTAGTGCAACATCTTGACCAACTTCACTTCAATTCCAGTGGAATAATCTTTGATATTGGGATACCCTTTAATTAGAAAATTTGAAATAATTAATAATGTACCATACACTGTAGGCCTACCTAAAACATGCTGATGGAAGCAATTTTTTACAAGAAATCTTTCGACCTATCACTCCAGTGGTATTTTTACAAACTTTAATGGACAAAGAATTTAAACAATAATATCGGATATGAGAAATAACAGTGGTAACAGACGTACCATGGTACGTCTGTTACCGTTCAAAGTACGTCTGTTACCACAATTTATCAACTAATCATAAAGTTAGACAATTGAAAAAATTACTTCAAATTCACATCCATAATCTAACTTATAAAACAAATTTTTGAAGTTATTGAACTGTTGAGTCACTCAGAACAAGAACTTTAGGAACTTTTAGTAACAGACGTACCAATCCAATTTTCAAAAAAGATACAGACCTGCCATATTTTAATAGCATATGATGGGATATATAGTATGCTGGTAATAAGTTTGTGCATATATGTAGAACCAAATTAGGAATGCATTTTGCAGCAATCTAATTTTCTTTAATCACTTTCCTTGGCTTTCAATTGCTATTGTAAAATGTAGAAAAAAAAATTAACAGAACATCATTGCACTTCTTGTGTCATATTATAAAATATATAAATGCCATTTCATTGAACTTTGGCGATTCTGAAAGAATAAGCTGTAAGCTTTAATTTGATGTATGACACATGTATGTAGCTTTAAATTTATATTTTGGCTATGAGGTTGATGAAATCATGTTTTTGCCTACATCCTTTGTGTAAGCCTAGGCCTAGGCGAGGCCCTAGGTAAAAACCTGCTGTTATTGTTGTTTTTTTCAACCTGCAGTTGACTATGCCTATGCAGTCGGTGGCAGGCTTTTTGTCCCATCCTTCTAGATTTTGCATTTCTTCCAGATTTCAGATTTCATCATTGTTCAATCCTCATCCTCGCTATTTAAATCCTGCTCCTCTCCTTGGTTGGTCTCTCATCAGCCACCTACCCATAGGCAGTGTTGGGTAAGTTCCTTTAAAAAGGGACCTAGTTCCAGTTGCAAGTTCCTCATAAGAAAAAGGAACTGTATAAATGCTGTATAGCGCCTCACGCAAAAAACATCTTTAAAACCAATAATTGTTCCTTAATATTGCCTAAAATTTAAACGTTAAAGGTTTTAACTGTTTTGTTAACAAAAAGAACCTACAAAACCTTTAACGTTCCGTTACTATTTTAAATATAAAGGACTTTCAACCAACAAGGAGTTTCGCCTGTAGGCTGGGACGGCCATTCTGCCTCGTAAAACAAACACAAAAACATAATTTCCACCTAAAAAACACAATTTTCACAACGAATCACATAGGCCTACTAATAATATTTCCGTTCCTACCCAACACTGCCCATAGGCAGTGATTTTATTTTGCGACAAACTTCTTCTTCTTCTTTTCATATGCCCGCATTTTTGGCTTCCTGGGCCATCATGCATTTCCTGGTTTTCCAGTAGAGACAGGTTTCTTTTTCCTCATAGTTCATGCCGAGTGGAAGGGCATCAATTTCGTCTTTAAGACTTCAACATCTCATCAGATGCTCTCTGTTCTGTTCTTCCTTCCCACATAGACCGCAGGTACTGCTATCGGTGAACTAATTCCTATCCAATGTAGGTGCTTCCCAAGCAGATCATGTTCTGTTTAAAGTCTAAACTGTGCAGTAGCTGTTTGTCTATTTTCAAGATGTTTGACATTTCCAGTATGTGATAGTTGTGACAGCTGGGACTTGGCCCTACGCCATGTTGATGACGTAGGGGTAGAGTCGAGTAGGCTGTGGAACCAGGCTGGAGAGAATATGGGAAGGCAGTGGTTCGAGAGGTGGGCGTGAATATGGCAGTTGGCTAGAGGTGTGTGAGTATGGACTACAGAATAAATTATGTTATCACGTACAATAAGGCCTATGTGTTCCTTTATTTAATAATTACGTCCAGTGTAAGTCCTGAACATAAGACATGGTGTCAGAAGTAATCGAACCAGCTCTCATTGATAAGTAAGTAGGCTAAGTCATATTATCAAACTCACGAAATTCTAGGCTAGGGCCTAGGCCCTAAGGCTCACAAAATGGCGGAATCCTTCAAGCCACCCCAAGAAATGTCTTTTGAAGGCAATGTGGCACAAAACTGGCGCAAATGGATACAAAAATTCAAGCTATACCTGAAAGCCACTGGAGGTGATAAAGATAAAGATGAATCGGTGAAAGTATCCAAATTACTATGCCTAATCGGGGACGAGGGTGTTGAAATATACAACACATTTACCTACGAAACCGAGGGAGACAAGAACAAGCTTGAACCCGTAGTGAATAAATTTGAACTTTACTGTGAACCAAGAAAGAAAAATAGTCTATGAACGCTTTAAATTTTTTCAATTATTCAAAAACAAGGCCAGACATTTGAACAGTTTCTATTAGAACTCAGAATGGCCAGTGCTTCATGTGAATTTGAGGAACAACAAGAAAGCCTAATTAGGGACAGGATCGTCTTGGGCATAAGTGACAAGAACACCCAGGAACGCCTGCTAAGGGAACCGAGTCTAACCCTGAACAAAGCCGCAGATCACTGCAGGGCTACGGAAGAGAGTCAACGTCAAGCGAAAGCTGTCCAAGGACAACCAGTGGCCATCGATGCCGTCCACATTGATAAGAAGCAAGCTAAGTGGAGCAAGAACAAGTTTAGAAATAAGCAAACTGACCGAGCCTACCGTGACGAAGCCTCGTCTGAAAAATACACTTGCCGTAAGTGTGGATACGAACACAAGGCCTTACGATGTCCAGCATTTGGGAAAACCTGTGCCATGTGTGGCAAGAAAAAACCATTTCGCGAAAGGATGCCCTACACGTAAAACAAAGAAGGTACCGGTACACACACTGCAAGAAGATGAACCAGGGATGCCTACCAAGACTCGTCAGCTGATTCTGAGGAAGAAGAGGATCCTCACAACCAACTGAATGAACTCTACATTAGCTCTGTGAGCAAACAAGCAGGTGTAGGCCAAGCCCTAAAGGTAATGACAGGTCGTGGACTGAAACCATAATGGTAGAGTCTACCCCTATCACCTTTAAATTAGATAGTGGCGCCGAAATAAGCGTGATGCCAACCAGTGTTCTGAGCAAATTGAACATTAAACAGGCAGGTATAAAAGAAAACAAGTTCAATACTGGTAGCCTTGGCAGTGACAGTTTCAAAGTGAAACCTGAGGGTTCCATAACCCTAAATTGTAAAACCAAAAAAGGTATATGTTCACAAATTGAATTTGTTGTTGTTAATGTTAAGTCTTGCCCACTTTTAGGATTAAATGCATGTGTCAAACTGGATCTGATAAGCGAATAGATAAAATTGAGGTAGAAAATTCCAAACAAAATGTGATTGAAACCTACAAGGATGTGTTTGATGGAATAGGTGCGATGCCTATAACCCACAACATCGAGGTCAAAGAAGGTGCAATTCCTGTAATTCACGCTTGTAAGCGTGTTCCTCTTAGTTTACATTCTAAACTAAAAGAAAACTCTTGATGACTTAGAATCCAAATCAATCATACAAAAAGTTAACAAACCCACAGATTGGGTTCACCGACTAGTGATAGTGGAAAAACCCGATGGAAAATTGAGATTATGTCTGGACCCAAGTGACCTGAATAAGAGTATTAAACGTGAACACTATCTGATTCCTCGCGCTGAGGATTTAATTAATAATCTCCAGGGCAAGGTAGTATTTTCGGTACTTGACATGAAACAGGGATTTTTTCAAATCCCCTTGACAGAGGAAAGTGCAGATCTCTGCACTTTCAACTCACCCTTTGGTAGATTTAGATTCATGCGTCTCCCCTTTGGCCTTTGTTCGGCCCAGAAGTGTTTCAAAAAACTTTCATGCAACTATTGGAGACATGAGGGTATTGAAATATATTTGGATGATCTCATTGTAGCAGGTCGCACAGTTCAAGAGCACGACATGATCCTGGCCAAGGTACTGGAACGGGCTAGGGTTCTTAATGTTAAATTTAATGAGGAAAAATTCCAATTTCGAGTCCCAACAGTGTCCTATGTGGCAGAATAATAAGTGCTTCAGGAGTATCAGCTAATCCCAACAACATCAAACCCATCCTTAATATGCCTACCCCTGCCAATAAAACAGGACTTATTGAGATGCTGGGCATGACGAAATACCTGTGCCAGTATATTCCCCATTTATCACAAATCACTGCCCCCTTGCGTGATCTGACAAAAAATGACACATTGTGGCAATGGCATCCAGAACATGATGCCGCTTTTGATAAAATCAAACAGTCATTAATAAATCCTCCTGTTCTGGGCATTTATGACAGTACCAAACCACTCGTGTTACAAGCTGACGCTTCACAGTCAGGCCTAGGGGCCTGCCTTATTGCAAGGTGGGCAACCCTTGGCATATGCATCCCGAAGCCTAACACCCTCAGAGGTGCGTTACTGTCAGATAGAAAAGGAACTTCTCTCTATTGTGTTCGGTGTAGAGAAGTTTCCACCAGTATACTTATGGCAGGCCAGTCAATGTACATACCGACCACAAAACCCCTAGTAACAATTTGTGACAAAAGCATAGACAAGACGTCTGCCAGACTACAACGAATGCTGCTCAGACTATTAAAATACAACTTGCATGTTACATATGTACCCGGAAAGTTGCTTCATGCTGCAGATACCCTATCACGTGCATATTTGACTGACCAGTCAGTGATGATCCCACCCTAACATGTGTAGTTCACTCTATTGTAAACATCTGCCAATGTCTGAAGCCCGGAAAACCGAGTTTAAACAGGCAACTATGCAAGACACGACTTACAAACGCTGACTTCATATCATCAAAATGGGTGGCCCAAATACAAGTCACAAGTTGATGACAATACCAAATACTATTGGAACCTGAAGGACGACATTCACACAACGGAAGGATTAGTCTTCCTTCGGGACAGACTGGTTGTGCCACAGAGTTTAAGACCCTTTTTATTATCACTGATTCATGAGGGACACTCTGGCATCGAGCGTAGCAAAATGCGTGCTCGTAAAACTCTATTCTGGCCGCAGATGACTGTTGACATTGAGGATTATGTAAACAAGTGTAAAACGTGTTTAAAGTTCCGTAAGACTCAAAGGAAAGAGCCTATGATTGGTCATGCTATACCTGACCGTCCTTGGGAAAGATTAGCAACAGATATCCTTGAATTGGGAACAAAAATTTACTTAGTTGTGATGGACTATTATAGCAAGTGGCTGGAGCTCATACAGATAAAATCCAAAACAGCATCAGAGGTAATCAACACGCTTCAGTCTCTCTTCGCACGCTGGGTATCCCGGACCACCCTAGTCTCGGATAATATGCCATTTGCCAGCCGGGAATTTAAATCCTTTGCAAAGAATTGGGATTTTGAATCCGTTACAACTAGCCCTACATATCCACAATCCAACGGCCTAGCTGAGCGAGCCGTATCAATGGTAAAAGACATGTTACGGAAAGCACAAGAGGAAAACAGAAGTGTCTATGAGGCACTCATGGAATATCGTAGTACACAGTAAAGGGATTGGATTAAGCCCTTATGAAATATTGTTTAACAGAAACATGAAAACAAAGATACCTATCTGCTCAAAACTCTTGAGCCTGTTCTTCAAACAGGTATCAAGGACAAACTTACTGTGCGTCAGGCAGTACAGAAACACTACTATGATAAAGGACATGGTGTGCGAAAACAAACCTTGCTGACAAAAGGTGAAAATATTCTAGTTCAAAGGAACAAAACCTGGGAACCGGCACAAGTAGTAGCCCTACACCCAACACCACGGTCATACATAATCAAAAATTCAAACAATACCGTACTGAGACGTAACAGAGGAGTCCTTGCCCCGAGTCACTACCCCCCAATGTTTTCAAATCCAGAGTTGTTAGCCTATGAAACAGTCAAAGACAACCCGCAACAAGGACCCATGTCTCCTGTGAAAGAAAACCCAAAAAGGCAAGTGGCCCCTGTTCCAAAACCCCATCCAACGATAACCAATCCTACTATCTCGGCTAGCACAAGCTGCACCCGCAGTGGCAGGAATGTTAAACGTCCGCAAAGATATCAAAACTAATGCAACCCAGCATCTGTATGTTTTGAAGAGTAAATTTAAATTGTTTTGTTAAATCAATTGAACTGCATAAATGCCATTATATCCATACCTAGGTATGTTATTGTTAATAATATGTATGGTTATAATCGACGTTATATTATATATTTATATATCTGGTTATGTTAAATGCCAGTTGATACTGGTGAGTGTTTTTGGAAAAAACTTAAGTGGTGAGATGTGATAGTTGTGACAGCGGGACTTGGCCTACGCCATGTTGATGACGTAGGGGTAGAGTCGAGTAGCTGTGGAAACCAGGCTGGACAGAATATGGAAGGCAGTGGTTCTAGAGAGGTGGGCGTGAATATGGCAGTTGGCTAGAGGTGTGTGAGTATGGACTACAGAATAAATTATGTTATCACGTACAATAAGGCTATGTGTCCTTTATTAATAATTACGTCCAGTGTAAGTCCTGAACATAAGACACTGTAGTTATCTCTTGCCATGCTTTCCCTTTCCCTTTATCAATCCACTCTTTTTACACTCCTCTTAGTTGCTGTGCTAAGATGTGCCTTTACCGATGAATGTGACAGATTCTTGACTACTTGGGGCATTTTGCTGCTTCTCTTTGCCAGGTAATCTGCCTTCTCATTACCATACACTTCACAATGCGCTGGAATCCATTGCAGCACTACCTCTCTGGCATCATAGTAAAGCCTTAGCAGCAGTAGGCCTACCTTGCATGCATGCGACAAACCTTTTAGTTCCTTTTCCCCCACTTCCCCCCTACAGGCTGGTCGTAGGTTAGACGTGCCCATTGGTTGAAATGATTGCAACCCAGCCTAAGAAAGTAGACTTGGTGCCGTGCCCCACATGGTTGATATTGTGTGGATCGTGTTGTTTCAGGCGCTCTACACAATGCAGAGCCAAGCACCAGGCCGTGCACATCGGAAGGTGACCGTGTACACTCCTCTACCTGGGGCCATACCCTGGTACGCGGCTGCGGAAACACCGCCAGTAAAACATGAGGCTAGCGGCCCCGCCTCCCAGCTATCATCACATCCGCCCTCAAGCAACCAGGCAGCACTTGTCCAACCTTGCCTGGAGAATATTGCAGCAGAAGACGACCCTCTCTCAGTTAACTCAGCTCCCGATTCTTCCTATGTGGAACTAGGCCTAGAACAACCGTACCCAGTGAAGGTTGAGATGCAAGACCCTCTCTCAGTTAACTCAGCTCCGATTTTTCCATGTGGAACTAGGC
>JAMZAV010010149.1:0-22373 GCA_024449915.1 Sweltsa coloradensis
ATGATGTGACATCTTCCCGGTTGAGTAGACACATGTGTTAGGGTCCCAACCCTAAAACATGACAAATTAGCATCTTATAGCTTTAAAAACCAAAAACGCTAAAAACACGTATCTCTACCTATGATCTACAAACGCTTGAAGGAAACTGGTTTATTCCAGACCATTGGTGTGTTTTTAAAATTCATTAACACATACCTACCTGTGTCACGTAGCAGTACAATAGGTACGTGGCTCTAGCTTGTCTCCTTAGTCGCAGACAATATGGGAGAAACTGACTTTTCATCGGATTAGGTACTTAAGCAGTACTAGTATCAAAGAAGTGACAATATTTGTATACTGATAGTGTAACACCTGCCCTGTCATTTCAATGTGTGGTCACTGTAGAAAACTGATCAGGCAAACAGTGACAGTGGTGGTTCCTCTTACAACTTACAATGTTTAGGCTAGTTTTGCACAATTGGCGGGGCGGGACTGGTCCAATGGTCTTTGTGTACAACTGTTTCAACTGTTAGACTGTCCTACTAGGTTTTGACAGCAGGAAACTCAACTGTTCAGTGCCGCACCTTGATAATGCTGGAGGCTACAGGTGTTTCTGTTTCTGTGCATGGGGCTAGTTAATAGTAAGTTCTGTGGTCACAGAAGTTCTAAAACCAGTGGTTTTATTTGTTTGTTGTTTTCTACAGATGTGCGTGTGTTCCGGGAAAAGTTGTATGATCACCGCAAGAGGACAACGATGACCAGCTGTGAATCATTCATACTGTTGTGTCAAGGCTAGTATCAAAGAGTTTGGGACAATATTGTATAGTACTGTATACTGATAATGTTTCACCTGCCCTGACATTTCAATGTGTGGTCACTGTAGAAAACTGATCAGGCAAACAGTGGCAGTGGTGGTTCCTCTTCAGAGGCAGGGGGGCAGCGCCCCAGTAACAATGTTTAGCCTAGTTTTGCACAATTGGCTGGGCGGGACTGGTCCAATGGTCTTTGTGTACAACTGTTTCAACTGTTAGACTGCTCCTACCTGGTTTTGACAGCAGGAAACTCAACTGTTCAGTGCCGCACCTTGATAATGCTGGAGGCTACAGGTGTTTCTGTTTCTGTGCATGGGGCTAGTTAATAGTAAGTGTAGTCTTAGAAGTTCTAGAATGAGTGGTTTTATTTGTTTGTTCTTGTCTACAGATGTGCCTGTGTTCCGGGGCAAGTTTTATGATCACCGCAAGAGGACAACGATGACCAGCTTTCAATCATTCATACTGTTGTGTCAAGGCTAGTATCAAAGAGTTTGGGACAATATTGTATAGTACTGTATACTGATAATGTTTCACCTGCCCTGACATTTCAATGTGTGGTCACTGTAGAAAACTGATCAGGCAAACAGTGGCAGTGGTGGTTCCTCTTCAGAGGCAGGGGGGCAGCGCCCCAGTAACAATGTTTAGCCTAGTTTTGCACAATAGGCAAGGCGGGACTGGTCCAATGGTCTTTGTGTACAACTGTTTCAACTGTTAGACTGTCCTACTAGGTTTTGACAGCAGGAAACTCAACTGTTCAGTGCCGCACCTTGATAATGCTGGAGGCTACAGGTGTTTCTGTTTCTGTGCATGGGGCTAGTTAATAGTAAGTTCTGTGGTCACAGAAGTTCTAAAACCAGTGGTTTTATTTGTTTGTTGTTTTCTACAGATGTGCGTGTGTTCCGGGGCAAGTTTTATGATCACCGCAAGAGGACAATGAGGACTAGCTGTGAATCATTCATACTGTTGTGTCAAGGCTGTGCTGTGTCAAGGCTGTGCTGTGTCAAGGCTATGCTGTGTTAAGGCTTGTACTGCTAGTACTGGGGAAACGCCAAAGTCGTCGTCGAACGAGTGAGCGAGCCATGTGTTGAGCACCCCGTAACATTCCTTTTCTTCCCCCTACCTTAGGCCTCCCTAGCCTATCATAGGCTAGAATGGCGCATTATGGCCTAACAGTTGGCGACTTTGGCGTTTCCCTAGCCTAGTTGGCTAAGGCGCCGTTATACCCGAAATGTGGGAGACCTGGGTTCAATCCCCTGGTCGGGAAAGATTTTGTTATTTCTGGATTGTATTTAAAAAATATAAAAAATGTTTGAAATGCTAGAACGCAGTGTTGTCCATCATCTGTGACAATACTATGGAAAACATAGCCAGTACGAAATACGTGTAATCATTGCAAGGTTTAGTCAATCTCCGAGCGGAATTTATGGGTACTTTGAGCGTGCAAATTTCATTAACCTAGGACAAGGTATTTCACGGCCAGGCAAATGATAAACAAAAAATATTTTTCAAAGTCAAAACCATTGTCGTTGAAATAATTTCTAAACATTGGCGGCCTATTTTTCAATTTATTATTTCTTGTAGGTTTAAATCGCGATGGATTAAGCTGATTTTGTTAGCAGTTCTCAGTAAACTCGTACCGGATTCTGTTTAAAATTTCAGCTCAATCTGTTCAGCGGTTCGGCTGATTCGATGTACAGACACACACAAACTCACAGAATGAGCGATGTTTAAGTTGAATGGAGACCACTCGGTCGCTACGCTCCCTCGTTTGATTATCAACATTTCGGGCAGATCTCCCTGCCCATTCTCAAGGTAACGACATACAAATTTAAAAACATAAAGTAATTAAACAAGACAATAACAAATAACATAAAAGACAAAACAAGTCACATATATATTTGGTTGAAATTTACTAAAATTGGCGACTTCACGTCAATTGTTTGAGTTTTTAGATCGCAGATAATTGCTGTAAACACTGGGTTGAAAAGGAAAGCTACGTCTATGCTAGTATGCTTTACTATTTTCAGTACTTTTAAATACGTTTTTAAGCGGATTTTTGCAAAATGGCAGTTTTCAAGTCTTTGTATATGTTTCATGGTGTACCTTTTAGAAAACAGATTGTTTATAAATCCAGCTATGATCCAGCTGCTGGATTCAACACTGGTGACTTTTTCACATAGTTTTGACTTTCAGTGCTGCATATAGTTCCCGCAGTCTAGCATAGAGTGCTCGAACCAAGCGGTACGTCTTGTAGGAGAGAACAGGAACAAGATGGCCGCCAGCAGGAGAACGGCGAGCACGTCTAGCAACAGGTACTGGTAGATATTGAGGTCGAGTCCTGCCGAGCGCAGGTGTTTGGCTCCGTTGTGTCGTATCACATAGTTTTGACTTTCAGTGCTGCATATATTTTCCCGCAGTCTAGCATAGAGTGCTCGAACCAAGCGGTACGTCTTGTAGGAGAGAAACAGGAACAAGATGGCCGCCAGCAGGAGAACGGCGAGCACGTCCAGCAACAGGTATTGGTAGATGTTGAGGTCGAGTCCTGCCGAGCGCAGGTGTTTGGCTCCGTTGTGACGTATCACATACTCAGTCCAGAACACCGCCTTCTCTAGCGGAGGAACGATCTGGTCTCTGAACCTAGCTGAGGCGTTCGACGCTTTTATTCTGTAGCTGCAACACAATACGTGATTTATAATAAGCGAAAGTGCCACATAAAAAATAAGTGTCTAAAGGGTTTTATAGTTTAAATAAGAATTACTTTATTCACTTTAACAGGTACATTGTATATAAACACTATGCGTCAGAAGTTAAACAAGGGTAATATTCAACCGACACCTCCGACACTGGCAAATCTTTGATTTGTTCTAAAAAGCACCTTGAAAACTGAAGCTAGACGACGGTTTGCTTTATTTTTGTCACTATAAAAACTGGCCTCATTATTGATTTCTACATTAGAAACCAAGCTGCGCTAAGGTTATGCCGAGTTTTGGTGCATCCATTAATATATACAAACCTTGTTCATTTACTACGACCAAGGCACGGTTTTTTAAGAGTCCCAATTGCCAATGCTAAAGTAAAATAGGGCCGCCATGTTTCATCACGGCCTGTTAGATGACGTCAGCGAGTGATGGCTCTGTGAATATAGCGACGCCAGAAGGAATCGAATATTAATGACGAGGTCGATACCGGTAGGTATCTTCCAGACACCTTGATTAACATAAGATCGCGGTTGTACGACTCCAGTGCAGTGGCGAAGGTTAGTAGCTTAAAGTTTGTGTGTAGATCGCGCTGGTCGCAGATATTGCATAAAAGCGTTTTTCCTTTTATATATACGAGTTTACAAATAAAGAATATTACCAGCGGAAAAAGTCAAATGTGAATTTGGTATCCTACAAACACGGGACTGTGCAACGATTCGTTGCAAGCCATAATCCCGGACTAGCCACCACTTTTCTGTAGCGGACCCCGCCCCCTAAGCTCTGGCATGTGTCTAGAAGAGATTACTAAGGTTGTTTGATGTTCTTACAAATCAGTAACGAGTGTAATAAGAGGAGGCAACTCCAAGAATCTTATTCTCTTTGCTTGTGGGGGGATTTCTGTGTGTGTATGGATGGGACGTTTGCTCTCCCAGCAGTTCCTAGTGTGTAGGTGGTGGAATGGGACGCTCGCACGCATAGCAGAGCTTGGCTTGCACCCGCAGTTGTTACCTGGCATTGTTGATGACTGTGTTGATGGCCCACTGAAGATTATCGCTGGTTATAGTATCGTAGTCGACCTTGATGGCGAACTCGAAGTCCACGGCCCGTTTGGATGTTGAAGAACTGATCAGCACAGATGGGGATGCCGACTATAGGGACAGCGTTGTACACGGCTTCTTGGAGGCTGAGCAGGCCGCCGTGAGTTACAAACACCTTGACGTTAGTGTGAGCTGGTGGCAGAAGAGAGGGAAAGAAGGAATTTGGTTAACTTTTGTTGTCTCTGCTCGAGTTTTGACATAACGTGCTGCACATACGATACTTCCCGCACCCTATTATAGTGCTTGAACAAAGCGATATGTCTCGCTAGTCTACACTCGGTATTCGACCAGTCTGCCTTCTTCGATGAGGGTACTCTCACCCAATATTCAGTTACTTGTCTCCTGATGCTTTATGCAAGATCTGCCTCCCTTAAATCAAGTTGTGAAAATGCCACGATACCGTCCCATTAATCCCTCCTGTTAGCCCATTTATTAGCCTAATTTTTTCAATTGACTCTCATGAATGAGAGTATATTTGTGCAAAATGTTTAGGCCTTTATATCGCCTAAAATAATGTAAATTTATTATCTTCAAATATTTTTCTTGAAACTGTATTCAGAAACAATTCTTAAAAATATATTTATTACTTATAAGACTTGGTTGGGTGGATGAAAAGACCTAGATGACCTTAATCCACTTAGACAATAAATACGATTATCTTATGCAAAAAAAATCAAAAAAATCTTATGCCAACGAGTCATACTCGTGAATGAACAAAGACGAAAATCCCCTCAAATTATTATATTCACCGAATATGTCGTTGAGCGGCAGCCACGACATGACCTTGATGTTCTTGGCGAGTCCTGGGATCGGCTCCTTTCTCTTCCAGATCACCAGCTGTTTCAGTTTAGAGAAGGCGTCCGCGAACACTCGGATCTTCTCGGCAGAACTCAGGAAGTTTCCGAGAACTGAGCCCATACAGAAGATAACGACACCGTTCTTTGCTTTGTCCCCGTAATGCATTTAGTTTCTGGAAATGAAGACTGATTTACAATCACAACTTAATTTGCCAAAGAAACTTTCAATGGCATTAGGCTTACATTTATATACCACACCAGTGCCATGTTAAAAACAAAATGATAATAACGTGAAAATTCTTTTATTATTTTAATCAACTAATTATTCTCATTTTAAAGTTTTTCTGAGAACCTCCCTAATCTTGAAACTTATGGGTTAACGATCACTAATATTGGCTGTATTGATGGAACCGACCACCAGATATTTAGCCTAGGACTGAATTGTTATCCCCATGTCGATAGCCCATCCCGGGTGATAATGCGACTTTACTTCCAATTAATGTTAAACGGTTTGGTCATAATGCTGGCATTAAAATGGCTTGATGCTGCTGATGTACTCGTGAAGTCCCTCTCAGCAAAAAGGAGGTGCGGGGCAGCGAGGACATGTACACCAGACACAACGGGTTCAGCGCGCGTCAATATCAGATGTAGCGTACGCAGGAGGTATTTCGTATCTCATGTTTCCCAGATGTAACGTATTTCGTTACCGACAGTAATGGCTCGAGCGTTAAGCGCGCGACTCTGATTCGGCAGGTCCCGGCTTCAAATCCCGGCGACACCGGCAATCCTGACTGAAGGTCTTTTCCGTGGTTTAACTCAGTCTAATGCGAATGCTATGAATTGAGTGCTCTTAGACAGCCCTCGGACATCCCTTCACAATTGTCCTATCCGCACATACGTAGCATAACGTAATACTTGCATCAATGTCCTTACCTTGGAAGCCTCCCGCCAGGCTTAATGTGCATCCCGGCTATGTCGGCCACATTGGGCATGTGCGGCCTCGGGAAGTTGAGGCTCACATCGTTGTTGAAGAAGAGAAACGCAAACCGTCTCTGCAGCTCCCTGATGGTCGGGATCGGCGCGAACTCCTTGAAGTACTCGTGCAGGAGCTGCTCCTAATAGGTTTTGTCCATCGCCTCGAACTTCCTGGAGTCCATCACGTACCGGAAGTTGGCCATCCTCTGGCTGAAGGTGAGCTTGTCGGTGTAGAACTGGAAGATGTTGGGGACGTAGGAGGGCGGGCTGGGGTCGCCGACCAGGTCGTGGTCGCCGCGCGGACCCGAGTGGCCGTAGATACCGACCACGCTCGTGTTGAACTTGTGGGCGAAACCTGGGGCATTGAGTTTATAATAACGGTTAGAGACCTAGTGAGTCAGTGGCCGTAGATACCGACCACGCTCGTGTTGAACTTGTGGGTGAAACCTGGGGCCATTGAGTTTATAATACGGTTAGAGACCAGTGAGTCAGTGGCCGTTGTAGATACCGACCACGCTTGTGTTGAACTTGGGGGGCGAAACCTGGGGCATTGAGTTTATAATACGGTTCTAGTCGGATAGCACATGTCATTCTGACCAATGCTTTATGAACAGATAGGAAAGCCCCTTTACACTAGGACAAGAATGTCCTACCCGACACGGAGACAACCGACCATTGGTAATGGGACTCTACCCACTAGTGGCGGCGCTTCGGGGGAGTCTAGGGGCCACTTGCCCCTTTAAAAAATTGCTTGCCCCCTGTTAACCACTCGGTGTAAAAATGCCTACTGCACGCGTGACAAACCAAAAATAAATCATTAAATCACAATTTTTTTTTAGTAATTTCTTAAAGATAGGGGTCTTTTTTTAAGGTAAAACGCAATCCCTTGAGTTTGCCCCAACCCCAGCTACCCACTACTGTTGCTCCTTTCTTTTTGTTACCTTGCCTCGCCTCTGCCCCCCATTGTTTTTTTTCTGGTGCCGCCACTGCTACCCACTTTTTGATTTCAATGGATTGAAGGGGGTTAGCAGAGGTAAAAGGAGACATTGACAAATGTGCTTTATTTTGTACCTAATATTGATAGACTGTTAGTGGTTATATATTAATATCTGTGGAAAGGGGTGTATACGGTTCATTCCACGCAAAAGCACTATAAACAGGTAAAATATTTCATATGTGCAAACCGCAGCCACTTCCAGCGCTTTGGGGGGGCTAAAGTTCCGATCCAGAGACCGTGATCTTTTAATGCACAGACGCTGAGAGCAGGTCCTTAAAGTTCTTGTGATAATGTAGGATATTGATGTTGTATACACCTTTGTACGATATTCGTCGGGAGGTTCAGTACTTTCAATTTCATTTGTTTTCATCAAATATATCTACAATGTCGATAGAATAGTATTGTTGTTTTAACATTTGAAATCCCAACGGTTTTATTACCGGCTATTTCATACAATATCCTTGCAATATCGATAGGATATTATTCTTTAAAAATTGGAAATCTCAAGGGTTTTTTTTATGGCGTGGGGTAGCAGGGTTCCGTCCTGTCTGTTGTCATTCGACGGTCAGTCGGTCGGGGGAGATGAAGACGTGTACTTGTGGCCGTTGTTTTAACATGACTTAGCTTGATAAGAAAAATCGGCAGAGGGATTTTATACCGCTTAGATGAGTGAGAGAATTGTGTAACTCAAATCTTGGATTACAAAATTCCCTTTTTTAAATAGTGAAAAGATTAGCAAACACACGTCGGGGATAAACGGACTCAACCTAACCTCACATCGTTTTTCGCAAAATACATTTTTGTGACAAGCAAAATTGTTTTGTAATTAATACCATGTATTCGTGCTAAAACTTAGCTACAAAAAAACACATTATGTGATAAGTGCCAGTTTAAGCTTTGTGTCGGAAAACCCACCACATGTGCTTAGTTCACTAATGTTTACCACACTGGTTTAGAAAGAGCGGGTTTTGTTTGAACATGATTCGAATAAATACTTGATATTGTGTGACCAAAATTAGAATATCCAAAAATGGAAAAATGAATATTGTATGATGCTTTGGAGCAATATAAAACAATATCCCCACAATATTGATCGCGATATTGTGAGAAGCATATTTTTTATTTGGATGACGGACATAAGATTTTGTCACAATATTGTTAAAATGTAACTTGATATTGTAGCAATATTTGAAATGTATGAAGATTACATTGTTACAATATTCATATAATATTGATTTTATATGGGATACACATTTCTTTAACTTCTTTATTTTGATTCATATAAATAACTTTTGTTTTGCTATTTCTATCATCATAATTTAATTTTGTTATACACTTAAAAACAATATAATCATTTAACACACCATTAACTCATCTCATCAACTTATACTATCACGGGGCGCACAATTTGACCTATCCAGTTGAAGCACCCTCGTTTCTCAAGTCAATTATAGCTTCCTTTCCATATTGCCCGAGAGCATGGCTCTGCAATCGTAAAAGGCGATTGAGGGAAAAAGTCAACCTCGCAATCATCAGCTAGTAAGAGCGGAAAGTATCTACTTCCCAAACAAGAGGCGAGCTCTGGCAATCGTCGTCGGGGACCTTGCCCCCTTCCCTTGACGAACCCCCGGCGACGATGACAATGACACAACGAACAATGACAAAGACGATGACGACCGTAAACGTGGGGAAACCCCACTTCCTCCCCCTTACCTGTGGCTGGTTCTGACAGCATGGGGCTCCTCCTCCCCACCCCCCTAAGGCTAGAGTGGTGCATTATGACCTAACGGTTGACGCGTCCTTAATCCAAATAAACCAAAAAAAAAAAAAAAATAATTTTCCCCAAACTCGTGCCTTCGTATTCTAACACTGGTAGCCGACATCGATGCAACGTCACATTCTGAATGTACCAAATAATATGATGCCTTTTTTGCACACCTTATCATATGATATCGTCGACAAACTAAAAAAAAGTTATTTTATAACTTATTTTACTTACTTTATTTTAACTTGTTATACCCAAAGTTATAATTATCTAACAAAAAAATTTCACTTTTAAATAAATAAAATAAAAATAACCAAAACTACCGTATTTAAATCATTTTTTAAAGTGGAAAAAACATTGAAATGAGTCCATGCGGTGCAATAAGACGGTTAAGACCTCTCCGGTTTAGTGCCAAAGTATCTACGTTGTCCTATTTAGATACACATAAGATCTAATTTTGCCAAAGTGGTTTTAAAACTTTGGTGGTCAAAAGGTTCCTTTATTTCTGTACGAGTAACAGTACACCCAGAAACTTGAGGCGAGCTATGGGTAGTCGCGTCGGGGTACCTAACCATAACCCATTACGACCTCCCCGACGCGTGACAATGACACAACGAATGATGACAAAGACGCTGACGACCGCGAAGTAAGAACACACCCCTTACTCCCCTTACCCGTGGCTGGTTCTGACCATCATGGGCCCCTCCTCCTCATATTTCATGGGCCAAAGGGCTAGAGAAGTGCATCATGATCTAACGGTTGACGGGCCCTTAATCCAAATAATATAAAAAAATACTTAATTATTTGACTTGACTATAGGTAGACCTAATCTTGAAGGCCAGAATCTGAACTGGATTGTCGGATATTTTATTATCACGATTTATGTATGTCAGCATCTTGGTTTAATTTTGATAATCCAAATAAACAAACCATAGTCTGTTAATGTGAGAAAATAATTATTGCAGTGTCCAGTCTCACGACTGGTCTATGGCTAGGTTTTAGCCAGCGTAGTTAAAAAAACATTTATTAAAAACTTTCGTATTAGAGTGTCCCATTTAGTCACTGAACAAATTTTCAGAAGGGAACATGAAAATAAATCCGACCAAGCCAAACCCTGTAGGCGCCGACACCATCAACGAGGAGTAATGCCCAACCGCAGACAGCGCTAGAATCAACAAGGCTGATTCGGAAAAAAATTAGAGTTTTTTTTGCCTCGTTGCTAGGACGGCCCCAAAGTCACCGTTTACAAATTATACAGCCAAAAACTGATGGCTTTGTTCCACAACAAAGTTTAAAAAAACTTCTGACTATAGGGGGGCATCGAACCTTGGACCTTCTCACGTTCGTCTCCGTCTGGGCACAGGGTTGAACTCAACATTAGTATTCTTATGCTGATAGTGTAAGACGAGGACAGAGGCAAGTCCATCTCTCTGGCTCTGGCAGTGGTCGTCGTGTCCCCCCCCCTTGACTCCCGCCTAGACCCTAGACGACGATGACAACACATATGATGACAAGAACACAGACCCCGCCCGCACCGCAAACAGGGCCCAGAGCTGGGCTCTGCTGGTCGTAACAGGCGCTGGCCCCGGATATCTCTTAACCAGAGAACAGGTTGTTCCCAGACGTGCAACCTCTAACCGTGCATCATATGTGAGCAGAATGTGTTAAATACGATGCCTTGCGCACGCAGTTTGATCTTTTCCCAATCTATGAAATTCTCCCCCGTCTGGGCCCGAGGGGAGAATTGGCCGAGCATGGTCTGCTAATCGAAAGACGATTCAGAGAAAAGTCCACCTTGCAACATTCCAACTAATAAGAGCGGAATATATATTACTCCCCGAAACTAGAGGCGAGCTCTGGAATCGTCGGCGGGACCTGCCCCTTCCTTGACGACCCCCCGTCGACGATGACGACATAACACCACGAACGATGACTAAAAACAATGACGAACGCGACGTGAGGACCCCTTTTTCCTCCATTACCCGTGGCTGGTTCTGACCAGCATAAGCCATCCTCCCCCCCCCTCCCCAGGTTTGAGTGGCATTATGACCTAACGGTTGACGCGTCCTTAATCCAAAAAAACCCAAAAACCAAGGAAATTCTATTATATGAATTTCCAGCGACAAACTTTCTTAATTTCTCATTCAAAGTTATTTATTAAAACTAGGAAAACGCTAAAGTCCCGCCGCGTTGATGGATAACGTTTTTTGTTAGTTTTTTGTTTTCCGTTTTTTGGCGTTGTTTGCTCCTTTTTTTCTTTGGGGAAGTGCTTTTTGAATTCATTGGAGGTGATTGTTGTCAAGTTTTATTTTTACTTGTTAATTTGGGATTATAAAACCCAAAAAACTCATATTAAAACCTTTATTTCTGTAGATTCTGACTTACTTTTTCAACTTTTTTTTTCAAAAGGTACTACATCACCATAACCTTAATGGGCCATGTGAAAACTGAACGTTGTAGCCCACCCGTTTGGTCCAGAATCGGCCCAAAAGTGACGAAAATATCGCACTAAAAATTGAAAAAATAAATATTTAAACCTTTATTTCTATAGATTCTAGCTAAATTTTTTTAACTTTTTTTTTTCAAAAGGTACTACATCACCATAATCTTAATGTCCATGTGAAATATGAACGTTGTAGCCCCACCCGTTTGGTCAGAATCGGCCAAAATGTGACGAAAATATCGCATTAAAAAAATTAAAAAAAATCGGAAAAGTACGATAGTCATGAGAAATATTACTTCGATTGTAAACCCAAAAGCAATACACCTCTAAGTTCAGAGAAAACGAAGGTCCCCTCAAAATTTCATCAAGATCGCCTTATGCCGTTTGCCCGGAATCCTGCTAACAAACAGACAAAATACAAACAAACAAAAAAAAAAAAAAAACATTGGAGCTAAATTTTTGGGGTCAGTGAAAATTTAAGTTTTCGCTTCGCCTCGCTACGCTCGCTACGCTCATCCAAAAAATTTTTAAATTCCCTCAAACGCATTTTTTAATTCAAATAAAAATAATGCTATTACCTTCACCATATTATTTAATTTATAAACTAATAAAAAATATAATAATCAAACACGCGAAAAAACTCTTTTTATTAACTTTTTAATATCACTGGGGGAACAATGTGACCTATTCGGATGAAGGGCTCCTAGTTTCTCACGTCGGGAGTAGAATGATCAAGTCACAGAATGTGTTTTCGCCCCCCCCCAGTCTTGTAGTTCAGTCATTGAATATTCAGAAGACTTGACTGTTATACATCGGCGAGTTTAGTTTAAACCTATCCAATCATCAGGTGAATCACCCGTTGTACGCTACAGTGTTGGCTCGAGCGTAAAGCGCGCGACTCTGACTAGGGAGGTCCCGGGTTCTTATCCCGTAGAACTAGCATATCTGACTGAAGGGGTTTTCCCAGATTTTCGTCAGTCGTTAGTGCACTAAAAAAAAACACCTCCATGTCATTATTGAATGTTTTAACGACGATATTCAAATGTAAAAAATTAAGAGAGACAGAAATAAACCAAATTTTAACTAAATATTTACTCGATATTAGCTTAAATTGCACAAGACGGCGCACAATAAAACCTATCCGGTTGACGCGCCCTAGATCTTGACCATGTCGTTTCCTGCTTCTTCACGGGTTTCCAGAAATCTTTATCGTTCTACAATAATCAACTTAACAAAACTGTTTCCCCGTCTGCGACCCAGGTAGAATTGGACCACAGCATAGATCTGTTTTAAACGTTTGAAGGCGAGGAAAGAGTTAAAGTCCATCTTATAATCATTAGCCCAAAACGCACATACGTACGTATATTCCTCCCCAAAACTAGAGGCGAGCTATTGCGGTCGTCTTTGGGAACTTGTCCCATTTCCTTGACGACCATCCCCACGACGACAACGATGACAAAAACAAAACCCAGCAGAATGTTGGGGACCCTTCAGAGTGCAAAATTTTTGGCACGCCTTGGTCACCACCTAACATTCTTGAAATGATTTCATAAAAATGTTTTTTCAAGAACAACACCATTGTCGTTAAATTACATCCTACATATTTCAGCCTATATTTTCAATTTATTATGTAGAGTATGTTTAAATCGCAACGGATTGTAAATACTTGAGACGAATGTATGTTTAAAATTCCAATACAATCTGTTTAGCCGTTCTGGAGCAAAGTCACAGACAAAAACAGATCAAATGCCGTTTCAAATCAATTGTAGACTTCAGTTACTGCTCTTTCTCGTCTAATTAGTATTTTAAATAACAGGACTGTGAAATCGAATTTTGCATTTACCCAGATTGTTGTTTTTCTATTGTTGGTATTTCCTCAAAAATGACAAACTAATCTAATACGTTTATGAACATCTAAGCTGCATGCAGGCAGTGTATTCTATATAATATTTACTCAGTTACAACACAATTTTGTTGAGATAAGCTTATATGAAGAAGTTCTATTATATGATAACTGCCACCAACTTTCTTGATTTCTCATTCAAAGTAATTTAATTATAACAACATTTAATTCTTATCAAACATTTTATTTTGTAGTGAAGAATAATATTTATTTTCAATTATTATCTCCATATTTTCTTTTCTTATCTAAATGTAGATTACAATATAATAATCAAACATAATTAACTCATCTCATCAACTTTCAATATCACAGGCAGTGTAATACGACCTAACTGGTTGAAGCGCCACTCTAGTTTCTCACGTCGTCGTTGTCCAGTGATATTTTGTGTTTAAGCTTTGTGTAGGGAAGGGTATCCGCTAATGGTTACCCGGCTATAATAAAACACTCTTGGATGAGATATTTGCAGATGTGGTTCATCCAATGAGGGTAATCGGGAGACGCAGACCCTGAGACAGTGCTCTCGGCTGAGGCAGGAGATCCACACGTATCGTAATTATTCTTTTCTTTCATATACTTGAAACAATAAAATAAATAAACACACCATAATTTATATCATTAACTTACAACATCACAGGCAGAGCAATATGACCTAACCGGTTGAAGCGCCTTAGATTCCACGTCGTCGTTGTCCAGTGATATTTTGTGTTTAAGCTTCGTGTAGGGTAGGGTATCCGCTAATGATTACCCGGCTACAATGAAACACTTTTGGATGAGATATTTGGGAGATGTGGTTCATCCAATGAGGGTAATCGGGAGACGCAGACCCTGAGCCAGTGCTCTCGGCTGAGGCAGGAGATCCACACGTATCGTAATTATTCTTTTCTTTCATATACTTGAAACAATATAATATAAAACACACCATAAATTTATATCATTAACTCACAACATCACAGGCAGAGCAATATGACCTAACCGGTTGAAGCGCCTTAGATTCCACGTCGTCGTTGTCCAGTGATATTTTGTGTTTAAGCTTCGTGTAGGGTAGGGTATCCGCTAATGGTTACCCGGCTACAATGAAACACTCTTGGATGAGATATTTGCAGATGTGGTTCATCCAATGAGGGTAATCGGGAGACGCAGGTCCTCAGCCAGTGCTCTCGGCTGAGGCAGGAGATCCACACGGATTTTAATTGTTATTTTCTTATATCCTTGAAACAATATAATAATAAAACACTCCATAAACTCATATCATTACTTTCTATAACACAGGCCGCGCCATATGACCTAACCGGTTGAAGCGCCTTAGATTCCACGTCGTCGTTGTCCAGTGATATTTTGTGTTTAATCTTCGTGTAGGGTAGGGTATCCGCTAATGTTACCCGGCTACAATGAAACACTCTTGGATGAGATATTTGCAGATGTGGTTCATCCAATGAGGGTAATCGGGAGACGCAGATCCTGAGCCAGTGCTCTCGGCTGAGGCAGGAGATCCACACGGATTTTAATTGTTATTTTCTTTTATATACTTGAAACAATATAATAAATAAACACACCATGAATTCATTTCGCCAACTTTCAATATCACAGGCGGCGCCATATGACCTAACCGGTTGAAGCGCCTTAGATTCCACGTCGTCGTTGTCCAGTGATATTTTGTGTTTAAGCTTCGTGTAGGGTAGGGTATCCGCTAATGGTTACCCGGCTACAATGAAACACTCTTGGATGAGATATTTGCAGATGTGGTTCATCCAATGAGGGTAATCGGGAGACGCAGGTCCTCAGCCAGTGCTCTCGGCTCAGGCAGGAGATCCACACGTATTCGTCGTGTTCGTATTGTAATTATTCTTTTCTTTCATATACTTGAAACAATATAATAATAAAACACACCATAAACTCATATCATTAACTCACAACATCACAGGCAGAGCAATATGACCTAACCGGTTGAAGCGCCTTAGATTCCACGTCGTCGTTGTCCAGTGATATTTTGTGTTTAAGCTTCGTGTAGGGTGGGGTATCCGCCTAATGGTTACCCGGCTACAAGGAAACACTCTTGGATGAGATATTTGCAGATGTGGTTCATCCAATGAAGGTAATCGCGAGACGCAGATCCTCAGCCAGTGCTCTCGGCTCAGGCAGGAGATCCACACTGTAACCTTTTGGTCTGATATAAGACAATTTCAAAGATATTTAAATAATAATTGTTTCCCGCCTTTCAAATTGTATGATTATTTTGAATAATTAATTACATTTAATTAATTACATGAACTATTTCAGCCAATAATATTTCATTTTATTGTGTTATGACAATTTATCAGCCACGCGTAATAAATAATAACTAGTGTTTGTGCTACGTATATGCGTCGTCATGGCCAGCTGCGCTGATTACGTAATCGCTGTCCGTGTACTCTTATGTGCAGGAATCAAATAAACATGTCACAGTTAAAAATTTTATGCTTGGGAATGGAATGTTTTCTCGTTCACTGCGCTACATTATCGGCAAGTGCACCCGAACTCTGGTCATTCAGTGACGTCACACATAGCTTGTGGAGTGTGGAAACATTACTTTTATCAACATTTGCGCAACACAACTTGCACGTGCGTGCATAAATATCCGACCGAATGACAGTCTCAAGTGATTGCTATGCATCTTTTGAATGGTTGGTATCAATAAACTATCTGAGTTTCATCATGCAACTACGTCACGTTTTTAGAACCGTGGGACCGAAAACATACCCCCACTTCTGCCTAATCACCAGGGCGTAATAGAGTAAGCCAATTACAACACTCAATTTCCGTGACTACGTCACAGAATCTTCAGACGAACGAACGCGAGCAGAGAAGGCTGATTCTTCAGAAACACAACTTACTTGGTCTCTCGAGGAGACTTCACGTCCGGGTTGGGGCGGATCAACCAGGATACTTCTAAAGGCTTTCAAGTCAACAACTGCCACTACAAGCAGTCACCATGCAGTTCAATCGGAGGCCTAGTCAGGGCAAGGGAACGTCTGGAAACTTGGAACGTCTTGGACTTGGAGATTTTCTCGGATCTTTTGGACAACACATAGGCGGAGGCCTATACATGGACTGATGAGCGAGCTAACTTGGGACCACTGGACCTTAGAGCACTGAACGTCCCCGTACGGAATCGCTGCTTGACCCCTGGACCTGTCAATATCTACAATATCTACAAATCTACGAATCGCGATAACACGGTAAAACAAACTTGCTATCTATGAACGAACTTTTTAAAAAAAACTTTTATAAAATGGCTGGCTAACTTTTTATTATTGAGAAACTTTTTATTATTGAGAACTTTTATTATTGGGAACTTTTGAGAATTTGATAACATGTTTTTGTAATTGTAAATGTAAACACATAACAAAAACTTGTAGAAATACAGCCAAACCTTACAACTCAAAAGGAATGAGATCTCAAAAAGGGCCAAGCTCATCTACCCTTCCACATTTGCGCATTCTTAATTCATAAACGTACAGTGTCCCATAACAGCATCCTCGAAAAGCTTGGCAAAATTAGAATTTGCGATTATTAATTTAACGTAGTAGTTTATCCAAGTTCTTTTTTTGTAATTAATTTAAACGTAAACATGCAAAGTGTTTACTTCTTAGTTTGTTTGTTTACAATTTGACCTCTTTCATTAAATGCCCCTGCAACTAGTACGCTACGTGCCGTAACAGTGGCAACGTCGAGTGGTCTTGGATATGGTATTCCAAAATGTTTCCGAGATACAAGTAATGTCACTTCCAGTGTCAATTAAAGCAAACAATTGTTGGTTGCAAACACTTACAGTTATTTCCGGCGTCTGTCCACCTACAATGCTGTTGCGTGCGTCGTCTTCATGTCGCAAGTCTTGTTGTGCTACATCATCGACTAACCTTGTAATCACCTGGGTCCTTGCAGATACTTGATAGAGGCCTACTTGCTGTGTGACACTATCCTGTTGGTCGACGAAACTCCTTGGTTCTTCATTAACCGGAAACAGAGGAGTTGCCTGTCCAGTTAGTGGTAGTTTCCCTCGCTGTTGTTGTTGTTGTGCATCTCGAGATCCGGAGTTGTCTCTGCCACGTCGTGATCTCCGTCTTCTGATTGTCCTCGCTGCGTGACGCAATTCACACGAGCTGCCCCGTCGCGATGACCCTGAGCGCGTCCACCTCTCTCTTCGCGCCAATTCCCTGCAGCCTGTTGAGGACGAGGTCCACCTGCCGCAAAATATGGTCGCCTTGGAGTCGAACCTGGGACCGTGTTGCCCGTGGATCCGGTCGGACGAGAAGCCTCGCGTTCTCGGCGTCGTGCGGCCGCCTCGTCCAGCCCCCTCAGTAGGGACAGCATAGCGTCGGGAGTGCGTATATTGGCCGATAGGATGGCTGTCTGCACGTTCGCCGGGAAGAGATACGATATGCGTCGTATCAACGACGCATCAGACATGTTGTCGGAAACATGTCGAAGCCTGTTCCTCCATGACAGGTAAAACCCTGCCATAGATCCGTGTTTTTTTTTCGAAAAAATCCGTAGATAATTTTGCCGAAATCGCGTCTTGGGTGTCCTCGGACCAAAACATTTTTTTAAAGTCATTCGAAAACTCACCCCACGTGTTCCAAGACTGGTGGAACGAGTAGCCCCAGTCCTTAGCTGCGCCAACTAACTGGCGAAAAACCACACCCAACCACAGATTGTCCGGTACACCGTAGTGCCGGAATGTCGACTCCATGTCCGCTAGGAAATCCATGGGATGAATTTCCCCATCATCCGAAAACTTGGGGTACACGGGTACCATCCACGGTGCAGGCGAACCGGGTACCGCGGAAGAACCCGACGCCTCCATCAAGCGAACCGGCGCCGGCGGCAGCGCTGTTGTCGTCGGAGGTGTATTCCGCACCTCCAACGAATCTAACCTCTGCATCACACCCGATAACTGAGTCATCATCTCACGTATGAGATTAGCCATATTTCCATCACTATCTCCACTTTCCGCACTCGGCAACGCGGAAGACTCCTGGCTGTCCGAAGTGTGCGTACGCGTTCGCGGCATAGTCACAATAACACAGAACACTGAAATTTCACTGATCAGAAAATATTTCACACGGATGTAAAATGTACAACGAAATGTTCACGGGAGCCGTAGCGAACACCGCAGCAGTCGAAAAAGTTCACAAAAAAAACAAAATGTACGTAACACGGATGTAAAAAAATGTCTTTAACCAATTGTTCACGGGAGCCGTAGCAAACACCGAAGCGGTTCTTATTGTTGGGCGCCAAATATACCCTCTCACACGCCTGGCGGGGGATAAGAAGGGTTAATATAATTACTAGACTCAATTATCCGGAGATAATATGAATTTATTAGACTACAAAGTCTCACTACACAATACAAATAATAATAGGACTATGGAAGCACTACAGGTCGTAACCTGGAGGCTGCTCGCAAAAGACTGGCGTGCCCTACACACATGTGTTGGCGCCAACTCTCCCCCTCGAGCTTGCACCCTCTGGGCCACCCAAGGATCGTCACACACATCCGGCCTCTCAGGACACATTCCATCCAGTGACATGTTGCATGATCTGTCACAACGTTGAGGGAAGAATGTCTTTGTGTTCGAGTAATTTTAAATGAAAGTTATAAAAATCGTAACCCGTTATCGATAAGAAGTAAACAATAATGATGGGATCAATAAAAGAAGGTAAAAAAGTTTTCGCAGACGGGACTCGAACCGGCGACCTTTCGCTTACAAAACGAGCGCGCTAACCGTTGGACCAACTGCGACCACAGAGCAGTGGTGGTCCATATTAGTCCGTGGAACAAGCGTAAAAACATTTCAAATCCGGAAACCAGCACCAAAATTTAGGAGCAGGTAAAATACGTATTTTAGAATGTTATTTTCACGGGGGACACGCTTGGTAGCAAATAAGTCACCTGTCATGGCGTCCACAAGATGGCCGCCAAAATAATTCTTAAAATTGCTGTAACTCAAGAAGTAATCATCAGATTTTGATAAACTATGTTTTGTTTTATTCGGTTTTTAATGCTCTACAAAAATGCCATAAGAAATTTTACCGTAAATACAATAGTTTTAATTATATTTATATATTACTACAATGTATTGCAATTATAGCACTTTTTGGTATATATAAAATTATTTATACGTAGAATTCGCTACATTGTCATAAAATTTTCAGACTATACTAAATAACGCCAATAAATCCAAAATTTAAAGTTCCGAAACAAAATTCCTGTAACTTTTGATTAATTAATTAATTAAATTAAGCTTTAAATTAAATCCCAATTAAAAGTTTCTTATTCACGTACCAAAGTCACGTAGTGTATCACACAACAACAATATGACCACAATGAACCAAAAAAATATTAGTTCCAAAAATTAATTCCAATCACTTTCCCATTAATTCAATTAATTCAATTAATTAAAAAATTAATTAATTAAATTAATTAATCAGCGAATTAATTACATTTTAGTTAAATTATCCCACTTTTGACATATGTATTGTTATGTATACCTAAAACTCGATCGATCGTCATAAAAATTTAATACTTTACTGACATAATGCCAATGAATCCGAATTGTCATATCCCGAAACAAAATTCTTATAACTAACCGATTAATTAAGAAATTAAGCGAAGAATTACATATATCTCAATAATTGTTTTTTCACTCAATTAACACATACAAAATGCCAACAGAAGTATCAAATATAAACAATGCGAGTATAATTTTAAAAATTTATGGTCCCAAAATTAAGTTCATGCTACTTTCCCGTTAATTGAATTAATGAATGAAATAAATTAATTGATATAATCACCATGTGTTGTGTAAAATTAACACAGCCACACTGGGAACCATTTGCATGCTTATTTTACAGGAAAATAATATTGTGGCAAATTCAATTAACAGAAAAGTAGCATGAACTTAATTTTGGGACTATTAATTTTTAAAATTATACTCGCATTGTTTATATTTTATACTTCTGTTGGCATTTTGTATGTGTTAATTGAGTGGCAACAACAATTATTAAAATATAAGTAAATCTTCACTTAATTTCTTAATTAATCGGTAAGTTATAGAAATTTGTTTCGGGACATGACAATTCGGATTCATTGGCATATGTCAGTAAAATAGTATATTTTTATGACGATCGATCGAGTTTTAGGTATACATAACAATACATATGTCAAAAGTGGGATAATTTAACTAAAATGTAATTAATTCGGTGATTAATTAATTTAATTAATTAATTTTTTCATTACATTTATTTGCCTTAAAACTAGCTTTAAAATGATTCCAAGGTCGACCACATTGTGTTAATTTACAAAATTAATTGAGATTATTGTCATTATTTTTAATTAATTGAATTAATTGAATTAATAGGAAAGTGATTGGAATTAATTTTTGGAACTAATATTTTTTTGGTTCATTGTGGTCATATTGTTCTTGTGTGATACATTACGTGACTTTGGTACGTGAATAAGAAACTTTTAATTGGGATTTAATTAATGCTTAATTTAATTAATTAATTAATCAAAAAGTTACAGGAATTTTGTTTCGGGACTTTAAATTTTGGATTTATTGGCGTTATTTTAGTATAGTCTGAAAATTTTATGACAATGTAGCGAATTCTACGTATAAATAATTTTATATATACCAAAAAGTGCTATAATTGCAATACATTGTAATAATATATAAATATAATTAAAACTATTGTATTTACGGTAAAATTTCTACTGACATTTTTGTAGAGCATTAAAAACCGAATAAAACAAAACATAGTTTATCAAAATCTGATGATTACTTCTTGAGTTACAGCAATTTTAAGAATTATTTTGGTGGCCATCTTGTGGACGCCATGACAGGTGACTTATTTGCTACCATGCGTGTCCCCCGTGAAAATAACATTCTAAAATATGTCTTTTACCTGCTCCTAAATTTTGATGCTGGTTTCCGGATTTGAAATGTTCCTATAGTTTTAGCAGCTTGTTCCACGGACTATATAGCGATCGGTCCGTTTCCTTCAACCCAGCAGATATGCACGCCGACTCAAAGCGAGCGTAAAAGTTTTGTGATGGCAATTAGGACACTTTTAATACTTTTAAAGCCTACTGACAATATTTCTTGATTGTAATTGACGTCTGTACATAGAATGTGAACGCAATTACTGTGTACTTTGGTATGAAACACTTTCGAGGTGGCAGTTCTCTCGACGCATCCACACTCGATCAGAATGAGAAGGCAGCCCGTGCCATGTTGCCAAGCCAAATACCAGGTTGGCCAAACTCTCAAGAAGAAGTTTCCAACTATTACATATCGTATATTTATTGTTTATAATTACATGAAAGCCAATCATATTGAATGTTTAATGTTTAACGAACTTAGCATTATTTCGTCCATTAGCCCATTAGCCTAATTTAGTGATTAACGTGTTATTTTGATGGAACGTTTCGATTTCCGAGGTTGGCAAATACTTAACTAGTCAGTTAGCAACTGTACCAATAAGAGATGCAAATAAATAGGTTTTCCTTAAATGTAACAATTAAAAATAAATTAATACTTACAGTAGTAAAATAAACTACAGTTGTAAGATTATCTGATATAAAAATACTAACTAGGCCCTATTTTATAAGCTGTTACTGAATAATAATATTATACTCTTGAGTCCGCTGGTACACTCGATGGAGCCACTTAAATGAAGTTAATAAAATTAATTGAATAAATTGCATATTAATATGGAAATATGATAGATATCGAATTGAAAATAGCTAGTGAGGCTTGTTAAACTCACACTACATTATCACTGGAGGCTCAATATGACCAAACGGTTGACGCGCCCTTAAACCTAATAAACATCAAACAACATAGTCTTCATATAATTCAATTAAC
>JAMZAV010010150.1:0-31047 GCA_024449915.1 Sweltsa coloradensis
ACTACACATGCTGTATCATTTGCTCAGTAAATTTTCTGGTTATCATTACGGGCAGAGCCAAGGTATTTCTTGCTGTGAGGAAATGGCAGAGCAACATTGCAACTACATGTCTGATCTTCTGTAGTTTTGAAGTGCTAATGCAAAGGCCACATAGGGATCAACATTAATGAAGAGCCTTACACACTTAAATACAGCACAAACATGCCCATATATTTTAATACTGCAAGTGCAACGATAAAATTGAAATTATTTTATTCTGACAAGGGAACTGATCAGTGATCAGGTAACCTACTGAAAATTTGGATTTAACAGTGAGCAGGTAAGCGGTACCTAATGAGTAGAGCCAATGATTTATTTGCAGTAGTACTAGTAACAATATCCACAATAAAAACAGAAAATCATAAAAATGTACGAAAAAATTTCAACATTTCATAGGAATTGGATGGGTTTAAAAGTGATGTTATTTTTGGGAATTTAAGCGTCAAATTGTATTTTTTAGCGATAAATACATAAATTCGCGATATGGTAGCTATTTATTATTATTATTTATTTTCCACTACGTAATAGGCTTGTAGGAAGGTTTGCAGAAAAGGGCCCCAAGCATATGGTGTCTGCCAGCCTCTACACAACAAATTGTGAGAATGAAGAACACTTACCTACAAGAACAGTGTATGTCCAATCAATTTACCTGTTCTAGGCCTACTAGTTTCATATTTACAGTAAACAAGCACTTATAAAACATAGACCATAGAAACATAAAAGAGTAAATAAAATGATAAAATTCAGCATTGTGTAGGCACAAATTAGTGTGAAAATGTAAAATTACGTGTTTTTTTTTAACCAAGCATCTTGCCAAGCAAAAGAGTGTCTGCTAATACGCCACGCCCCCGATCACATAATAATGCCACTCCCCACACCGCGCCGTTAGCTACTTTAATTGTTACAATTCCTCTTGCCGACCCTCATTCCTTGCCGTTATCGTATTTTGCTATAAATTATAAACGCTATAGAAAATAAATAAAAGTTATAGAAAATATAAATCATTGTCTCTAGGCCTACTAATGTGTAATGACACCATTCAATTTGATCTCTTGAGTGTTTTGTATTGCTCTTTCTAGATTGCAGCTAAAGAATTTGTATGACTAGAAAACCGCCAAATTATGTTGATAAGACAAGCAATCTAGCTATGTTCCATGCTGCTTTGGACTTGATTGATGTTTAAAGTCAGAGTGATATGGAACTTTACATCACTCTCAATTAAACCTCTTATATTTGATTCATAAAATTGAAATTCCATAGAACATCTTTCGAAATGCACAAAACACAATGACAAACACAGCCAGTACTATCACTGAATATCCTAGCGGAATTTTAGAGAACCTAGCTCGTGGGGATTCAGTAAATCTGGGTGGATAAAAATTATTTTGACCAAAATGAATGAATTTTGAATGATTTATTTGGAGTCAAAAGATCGTGTCGGTCAATTACAACTTTAGGCCTACTACAAATATTTGAGTTTATTATTACTTCTAGGTTTGAATAGGGAATGTGCACCAAGTCCAAATATTGAGGTTGGTGTAAGAAATGGAGAGAAAACCACTTGAAAACACCATTACTGCAATTAAAACCAATTTAAAGTACTGTAAATATTTTAAATTCTGTTGAGGCACAAAGTTTGTGGTATATTATTTCCCGCGCAAACAGTGTTACGTCAAGATTTGGGTCTAGATCTTTGTTGACCAATGCGCACAGCTGTTTAATTTTTAATGTCTTTGGTTCAACGTAAACTACCGCCTTCTAGATTACACAGTTAATATCACTGTTTGGCATTAGGTACCTTATTGGTCGATTTAAAATATAATAGGAAATAGTGACGTAATGGCTCGTTATTCCCGCCATCTTTATTGGATATTGGTGCAACTTTCAACTCACTTCTTTAAATGAAAATCTTATCTAAATAATAAAAAATATGATAAAAGTATTCAGTATGAAGTCCTTAATGTAGTAGAGTGATAAAAAATGTTAAGGGACATTCCCTATAGGGTAAATGTTAACAGTACCTAAAAAACTGGTTCCGGATGTTGGTTTAAATTTCAGCAAATCGGTTCAACGGTTCAATTGGGCAAACACACACAGAAAAAGAGAAAGACCCACGAGTTCCATTATTATCCAAGCTTAGGCCAGCTTTTTTTTTACATAGTTCTTTTGTTCATTTCCTAGTCGGGATGAAAGGAACTTGTAAGCTACGATTTACTTTATGATACATTTATAATTATTTTTATATACTAAAACCAAAAGAGGCTGACCTAAAATATTGTGATACGTACGTACCTATTCAAGAATATTTTTCAAACTGAAGGTTGTGCAATTAATTACAATTTAATTGTTGAAAGAAAACATGAAAAACATTCATTAGAGGCATCTCTTGTTTATACGCTTTACTCAGGTACGTATGTTTAAAAGCTTCTCTCTGCCAGTCCTGTATTTATGCTAGGTACCATTAGTTAAACATTAATAGCCTACTATTTCTTCTCACTTTAACCATGGTCTCTCTCGATACCTTTCAAGAGAGCAATAATGTTCTCTAGGCCAAACAGGAAGCCTTGATCCGGGCCCGGAATATGTGACGGGGTCATCCAGACCGATGTTAGTCGTGTGGGCAAAGTCGATTATCCTCACGTCAACCATCGGCTCGTCTGGTAGATCGAATTTAAAACTTATGTTGAGTTTTGGAGAACCTGCTATTGTTTCATCCAAGATTGTAGAACTTTGTCTGCGTTTCAGTCGAGGTCTATACTCGGAAGGGGCGACGTCGTTAACCAGAAGAGATAGGGATTCGGCGCTACAGGACCGTTTCAGATCATCCTCGCAGAAACTTGAATTTGGAGCTAGGTTATCCATTGATATAGTATCCTGGTTTTCATCCTCTTGCCGAATGTCGTCGCCTTCGTAAAGTAACAGGAGTGAGGTAGTGTAGAAGCGAATAGCGTCTTGACATGCGAGGGTGTCGACTAATTCCTCTAGTCTGCGGATTAAAGGAGGTATGACGTCAAGACGCAGCCTGGCTCCATTGTGTAGGAACTGACATAAGGCCTGCTGGAAACCTGACACTGACAAACTTCGCCCATAAAACTTGTTGCGGCAAATGTATTTTTCGGTTGTTAGTTGGTAAACCTGTCAACAGAAAAAATCCCCTCTCATTGTCATTCTCTTATTCATTATTAACTAAATAAACAACTTTAAATTCAAAAAATGATAAATAGCTGACAGTTATGCTTGCTTGATTGTAATCTTCAATAATTTAAAAAAAATACATTTTTGAAAAAAATCTAGATTATTCATAATGCTTTTAAAGGTACTGAAAATTGAATATCATACATAGATCTAGCTAGCCCTTTCAGACATGGTGTCCATAATGGACATTAACTTCATAATTTTAATCCGGGTAGGCCTACCTAAATGATAGGTTTTTCTGTTTGACCATTTGTTTTTTTTTTATTCTGAAGATTTGAAAATTAGGCCTACGATAGAAAATACGAATTCGCAAAAACTGCTAAAAATATGAAAATTTTGGTTTGTCCCGGAAATGCAATACAGTTTATAGTATTCCTGTCTTTTATGAGGTACCTACCTATTCAAAAAATTCAGGAAAAAATCTACTTTTAGTAGGCCCTAATGCGCTTAAAATTTAAATTTAAACTAAAATTGTACCTTACAAAAATTTGACCCAAATTCCTTAATAATCACAATAAAAAAATAATGTAAAATACTAAAAATCTCAACAACAAATTAATTGTTTACTAAAAATTACCTTATTTATACTAATTTACTTTGTGTCTGAAAGGAGTAGCTTTCTTTTAAAATGCTAAATTTACTTTTAACTTTTAAGTTGTCTAGCTTTATTTATTTGCCAAGTTCATAACTTTCTCTGCAAGCAACGTTTTGTGCTCAATTCTGGCTGGGAAATGGCCTCTTAAAACGTTAAGAATATAACACTAGTTGTCAATAGGTGTAATATGGGCAAAATTTATGTATCTCTACCTTCTGCATAATTATATGATGACATGGTGACTTGCAAACATGCAATCTGCTCTTTTTTTTACTTTACATCTATATTAGTATTATATTGTTTGTCCCTACAGTCCCTTGGACGCTTTTATTAGGAGACTCGAGAAATTGCAGAAAGAAATAACAACTGATTACATGTTAATTAATTTAATGTTGACTATGTTGTTCCCCCATCTGGGCCCGGGATAGAATTTGGCCCAGAGCTAAGCTAATCACAAAGGCAAGGATAAAGAAAATTCCATTCCTAAAAAATCAGCGGGGAGTGGGACCTCACCCCCTTTCCTTGACGACAATGACAACACTAACGATGACAGAAGACTATGACCACGACGTAAGAACCCCTCTGCCCTAGGCAATTTCTGACATCCCCTAGGCTAGAGTGGCACATTAAGACCCAATGGTTCACACGCCCTTAATCCAAATACCTAAACCAAAAAATAAACTTGTGGCCTCTAAACGTAAGTTCAAATTTTGTTTATGAACTTGGATTCTTAGTTTTACTTTTACAATAAGTTATTTGTAAGTACCTATGTAGCCTATAGCCTACAGTATTAGGCCTACACACACCTTGTACGATCAGCAGAGGCATGCTCTGGGCTAATATAGGCCCATATCCAAGGCATAATGAGCAGGAACGTCACTAGAGTTTGGACATGGGGGGGGGGGGGGGGGGGGGGGTGCAAATCCAACAGTGGTAAATCCAAAAATTTGCAAGAGGAGGGCTTTAGTGCCAGTGTGGTATATTTAGGAGTTCAAAAGGGGGAAATTCACAAATTAATTTATTTATAGATATACCTAAGGCGAAGTGGGGGGTCCGGGGGGCTTGCCCCCTTTGAAACAATCTCCTTCAAGGTCATTTTGTGAAAATCTATGCGTTTTAAAGCATCACAATAACAGACTTTGTATACTGTTATCCTCTTTTTAATCTAAAAATGTTCTCCTTCAAGGTCATTTTGGTGAAAATCTGTGCCTTTATAAGGATGACCAACTGTGGGTTGTTAATTGGAAAAAAAGGAAAATAATTATTGAGGGGAGGGGGCGCAGATTGCGCACGCCACCCCCACAAACCCCAAGTAACGCCACTGATAATGAGCTTTCACACATACCTGCATGCCTCCAATACGAACGCCTAGTTTTGCTGACGTTGTGCTGACAACTTTGTACATCTTGCTCTGTTTCTTCGGCAGACTTGCTGCATCCCCATATTGGCGTGTCCCCATCTTCAAATCCAATATGCATGGGTACGAAAAGTTGTGTGCCAAGTTTTCTAGTAAGATAAAATCTGACCATAGTAGTAAAGGAAATTTGGGCAAATCACATATCTACCAATGCTCATTCATGCAATAAAATTAATAATAAATATTATATTATGATTTCAAACTACTGAAGGCCTACAGTAGTACGATATTATGACCATTAACAAAACAGGCCAAGTCATTCATACCTCACATATGACATAACAAATTATTGAAAGAAAAAGGAAAAAACAAGAAAGTAGAAACTTTTCCAATCTGTTTTTTTATTGATGTTGCTGTTCCAGTGCTCTTAGAAAATTGATTAAACATGGAACAAAAATTTTCAAATCTAAGGAGCTTTCAATAAGTTGTGATACAGAAAATTGTGGGATCATGCCAGGCAGGCTGCATCCCTCAAAGATGGAAGCAAACTTTAACTTCTAAAGTGGCCTACCTACTGTAACCTGAAAAGACCATGTCATTGCAGTCGGTGAAATGAAATCTAACATGCCTCTTATTCTGAACCATTCTGACTTCTGAGTGACCAAGTCCAAGACCACATGTCAAAAGTGACATGTTATTTTGTTACTATGCGCATGTAGGCCTATTTTCTATGATACTGATCTCTCAATAGGTCAGCTTCCATCACACCCGAGGGCAGATTCCACAGGAGCTAAGATTCATCACCATCATTTTAACACCAATCAATCACAAGTGAGCTATAGATAAGTGTCTTAAAAAAAAAAAAAAAATCAATAACAAACTTGTTTTGTAAATATACACAGAACTACATTTTTAAGGTGATCAATCGAGCACTTGTAGGCCTATACCATATTTGCCGTGTTTATAATCTGGAAATCCTTGAGAAGATTTTTATTATGTATAGTAGAGGTGGTCGCGTGACCGGGTGACTCACGACTTTCCTCGTGATTGTGCGTGAACATGAATGCTTTGAATAAGTACCGTGAATTTGCGTGATAATATAACAGTCATGCGTGACCGGGCGTGACACTAAATGCTCCAGCGCGGAACAAGCCCTTCTCATCTGCAAGGCCAGGCCACCCTCCTCTTAGCTTGCCTTGATTCGCACCCTGCCCTAAAATTCAGCCATGAATACGTAGACAAGAGAGTTATAAACCAACAATCTCTTGTATTCATCTCTAGTTAATTATTTGTTCACCGCTCTCTCGAGGGGAGCAAGTGAAGACAAGTTTTCTGCCATCGGACAATGCGAACATGACCAGGTTGGTGGCAATTAGATTGGAAGGGTGCATGCTGAATGCTCTTCAAAATACCAACAATTGAGTAATCGTGCATGAGCGTGATTGCTTGATAACGCGAGCAGTTGTGCGTGAGTGAGTATAGCTACATGACAAATATTACGTGATCGTGCGCGAGTTAAATAAAAATTATGTTATTCATGCGTGACTGAGCGTAAACAGAATATGAGTTTACGTGACGTGACGTTAGTGAAAAATTAATCACGCGACCACCTCTAATGTATAGCCTAGGTAAGCCAACTACCACTATCAATTACGTAGTTACTTATACGAAGAGACATAACACTGCTTACAACTCTTCTTAAGCCCGAGTTGAATTGTACAAGAATCCTGCCCCTGGCCCTGGAAGGTAAGCGTTTTGATCCTAGACGACAGACGGAGAGAAAGCAATGTACGAATGTTTGTTCACTTAGTAGCAGTGGTTTTTAAGTGACTGCTCTGTAGGGCTGTCTAACGATTAAAAAAATCATATCGATATCGAAAGGGGATATATTGATATCGTGATCCAATATCAAACTTTTTAAGTCAAATTTCACTTTTTTTGAATAATTTTTTTTAACGTTCTTTGGGCGCGGCCAAGGCCACCTGCCGGCAATGCAGACATGACAACACTAACAGACATGTTATTGTTAAAGGGACAGATGATTGACGGGTGAGGATAATGGATATGAAGAACTATTACAACAATGCTTGCGGAGGCCCTGCGAAGAGATAGAAGCGAACTGATTTCTCTGTCTCTCTCTCTCTCTCTCTCTCTCTCTCTCGCTGACTCTGTCTTGACACTAGTGTAGTGTAACAACTTGAGCTGCCTTATGCTTTGCTGACATGAATGAGATTGCACATGTGGTCTTGTTATCTTATCTCAAAAAATAAACAAAACAAAGCAGCATGAGTCTTGACCCGAAGCCAAACTTACTAGCAATATGAAGTTGGTGGCGTGGGAGTGGGGGGGGGGGGGGGGGAGAGGAGGGGAGAGGACGGAACGCACTGCAGAACCATAACTCAATGGTCAATGCCACACCAAGCATTTCTTGAAAAAAAAAACAAAAAAGGAAAAAAGGAAAATGATAATATAGGCTACATTTCCATATCGATATCGAATTTTTTTCTTCGTATCGATATCGTATGGAATTATCGATATCGTTAGGCAGCCCTATTGCTGTGCATCCAGACCCAAGTATCCTATTGCGATTGCATTGCGATTGCACCGCCGTCTAGATGTAAATCTTAACGTCAAGATGGCGGTTTGTGGCTAGCTTATTTTGAGGTTATGTTGACTAGTAGACTACATTACAGTGGTCTATTATCAGGGTCACTCAGGATGCCTAGGAATAGTGTTTACTGCAGTGTTACACTAAATAAACTGATAAACACAGGCCAGTGACACAGGTGAACGAATCTATTATGTTTAGTTCTTTTGAATCTGCCGCTGATTAGGGACGAAAGAAAATGGCGGACGGCAAACTTCCGCCAACTTCACATCTCAACATTTGCCCGGTATATATCAGATCTCCACGTAAGTATGTAGAGCTCAGTGGCTGGCACCTGTCGGCGGGGCGCGGGTAGTAGCAATTATGACAAAGGAGAGCACCAGTGAGCTCTCGCTGTCAGCGGGCCGGTTGGGATCAGTGGTTGGGATACGAGAGGTAGGAAGCGCGAAGTTTGAATAATGCATATTGCATTTTCAACAAAAAGCGGGACAAAAGTGCATCCCGCCGGGGTAGTGTGGCGGGACACGGGACACACAGTTGAAAATCGGTACTGTCCCCCCAAAAGCGGGACGTCTGGGCACCCTATCCTAGAGTCTTTCTTCATTAATTATATCCCATGATTTCCCTCTTTCTTCAACGTTCCATTTTATTTGGTCCCTCCATCTATCTCTTGGGCATCCAACTTTCTTACTCCTCCACCATGTGCGATTAATTCTCCTTGGAATTCTATCTTGTTTCATGCTTCGTACGTGCCCATACCATCGAAGTCTTTCTCCTCCTATTTTATTTCGTAGACTTTTCACTCCTACTTTGTTTCTTATTGTTTTGCTCTGTACCTTGTCTACTTTTGTTACGGCTACAGAACTTCTTACTATGTAATTTCATCTCTGCTGCTTGTAATCTGCTGTCTTCCTTTCCTCCTATTGTCCATGTCACTGATGCATAATATGATATTATTGGGAGGGTATACATTTTGTATAGTAGCATCTTGCACCTGGATAGTGATGTGAGTTGGTAATTTACGCGGTATAGTGGCTACATGGCACACTTACCACTTAACTTAAGTGTGGGTGCCACTAGGTGCATTGTTCCACATCTCTACAATCAAAAAGGCTACACAAGTGTAGATGCACAAAGGCCTAGTAGTACTTAAATAATTAATCAGCCTTAAATACCGCTTACCCTACCAGTAGGGCCTACTGAATAAATGCCCAAACATTTTAAAATCATTTTTCCCTAAACCAGGCACCCTAAATTGTAGGGCTACCATTTCAATTTTTAATTTTTGAATCACCAACCATTGGTAAATTACCGGGTAATTTACCAAATCATAAATTACCGGTAATTTCAAATCACTACACCTGGATGATATTTCTTCCTTCCATAATAGTTTCCGTATACTATGGTAACATTCATTCAATCATTTGCTAACTAGGAAAACGCTTAATTCCCGCCGCGTTGTTGGATGAGCGTAATTGGTGCATTGAGCTGCCATGTGTTGTGCGAATTTTCTGTTGTTCTGTGGAAAAATCATTATTAAGTTGAAATTTTTTTAAAATTTAATTAAATTTAATAAAAAATTAACTTCATTTTTTTAAATTTGTTTTTAATTAATCGTAATTGTAAAAAAAATCCTAAAATTGCGGTTTTTATAAGAAATAATTTTTCGATTGTGCTCAAATTTAACACGAATATATTTATTCATAAAATTAAGGTTCTGCGAAAAAATCATTACAATCGGATAAAGCATGTAGGTGTTTTAAGTCAAAGAATTGTTTAAAAAAAGAAAAAAACCGTAAAATATCGATTTTTATGATAAATATTTTTTCAATCGCGCTCAAATTTCACATGAATATCTTAATTCATAAAATAAAGGTTCTGTGCAAAAATCATTAAAATCGGATAAAGCATGTAGGTGTTATAAGTCGAAGAAATTTTTTAAAAATTGAAAAAAATCGTAAAAATTGCGATTTTCATGAGAAAAAAATTTCCGATTGCGCTCAAAACGTGGCAGTTCTAAGTTTAGAGATTTCGAAGGTCTCCATAAAATTTCATCGCAATCGGAGTATCGGTTTAGCCGAATCGTGTGGACAAACAGACAAAAATACAGAAAGAAAGAAAGAAAAAAAAAAAAAAAAAACATTCCGGATTTTTTTCTCCAGTGTAGTAGAATGGAATCTTCGCTTCGCTCGCTACGCTCGCTACGCTCATCCAATAATTCTCCTTGATTTTTCAGCATCTATTATTATCCTAGTAGGTACCTCAATGTAAAATGGCAACAATCCTGTATTTGAGTGAACAAACAAACAAATAAATAAATCATTTGAGTGCAGTGTTAAGTCCACTAAATTAATCAAAATTGATATCCTAGCCTAGGGTAAAAAAGTATGTATGAACTATGAAGTTTGTGAAAGCTGTGTGAAAACACAATTTGGATTGTCAGGGGGGGTTCCAAATAACAACAGGGCTATGGCAGGAAGTGTGTGTCACCTCTGTTATTCATAATTGTGATGGATGACATCCACAACAAGGTAAAGATGGAGGCAATGGAAGATGTAGAGGTTATGTTGTGTGCCGATGACTTGGTGGCATGGTCCGAGCATGTAAGAGTGAGGTTGTAACTAGGGGATGCCAGGAGAAGAGGACACAGAGAATTATCATGCACAGATAAACATTGGAGGAGAAAACCTGAAAGTGGTGGATAGTTTTAGTTATCTAGGAAGTGAAGTAATGGAAAGTGGAAAGATTAAAAAGGAGATAAACATCAGAATTAAAAAGGCCAGTAACTTTTACTAGTGTGTGAAAGGCCTGGTGTGGGATAAGGAAATACCCATTCAGTGTAAGATGACACTACATAAAACTTATTTCATACCGATCCTTACATATGCAGCAGATACCTGGACAATGGGAGATCGAGAGGAGAGTCAGATACAGGCGGCAGAGATGAGATTCCTGAGGAGCACAGTGGGCAAGACGAGAAGAGATAAAATAAGAAACACGACATTAGAGAAATGCTAGGTGTAGAAAAGTCAAGTGACAGAATAGGAAGGACAAGGTTGAGATAGTATGGACATATGAAACAAATGGGGGAAAATAGGATGCCCAAGGAAATGTATAAAAGAAGGATTGAAGAAGGAAGAAGAAGACAGGGTAGACCAAGGAAGAGATGGAAGGACATCATAGCAGGAGACTTGAATGCAAGAGGAGAAAGCTGGGAAAGATGTGGAAGAGATACGATTGTGGGGGAGGATAGAAAGAAGTGGAAAACTTTTGTTGCTAAACCCAAGCTGACCCTGCCAGAAACAGGAAACGGCGATGGCTAATAGGGATGGGCAAATGCGTGTACTTTCCTAAACGTGCACACTCTTGGCTGTCAGCGCGTGTACACGTGTACACGTACACATTGTTATGTTTGCCACTTGCGAAAAAAAAAAATTGATTTACAGTACAGTACGCGATCTATTTTATTGGTGTAGCACCTATTCACCCGCGTCAGCTGGTAGCGATCGAGTCTGATAAGTACGTCTCTGCGCAGATCCCGAGTTCCGTGTGATGATACAAGACGTGACGCGTCAGTCCGACCCACACGGAGAGCTGTAGAGATAGCACTTTGTCTCACTATAAGCCTTCTGCGCAGTGCGCCTGCTCCGCGTCAGTCTGGAAGACAGAGCTATCAAGACAGGCTCGCTCCTCTCTCCTGAGCAAGGCCGGCCTGGCCGCACACAGCGTAGGGACACGCACACACGTTTATTATTCGCGTAGAAACAGTAAACGTGTAATCGCATTAAAACGTGTACACGTTTACACGTGTACACTATCCCATCCCTAATGGCTAATGAATAATGATGATGATGATATCCTAGCCCAACCCTAAATGTTTTGTGTCCTATCAGCAAATATTTATAAAGGATACTTGGTGCTATGTTATCTTCAAGGCCAACAACAATGCTCTGGAGATTACTGCGATGGCACTTGATGACCCATGGATTGATTGCCGTGGTGACAGAATCACAACTGGAAATGCCGGTTTGATCTTGATCTTCGATAAATACTTCAGAAGCTCCGACCACTTCGATACTTCCTGAACGACGCAAGCGAATGCTGTTGCTGCAATAATAATTAGTAATTACATTTGTAAACACACACAAATGAACATGTGACAATCAAGATCAACCCAAAAAGGCTATTTGACTAAATTATGACTACGGTACGGTAGGCCTATTAAGGAATTATTAAGTTGGGAGGCGAAAGGCGTGTTGTCAAATGAACAGCATGAATTTAGGAAAGGGTTCTCTTGTGAGACTCAGCTGTTAGGTTTGACTAATGGTTTGGCAAATATTTTAGATAGAGGTGGGGAGGCAGAGTCAATTTTTATAGATTTTGAACAAGCTTTCGACAAGGTGCCTCATGATAAATTACGTACCTAATTTAAAAATTGATAGTTTTGGTTTTAGATAAATGGGTACCTTAAATTTGGGATATCGTGCTTTTCAGGACAGGGTTCAAAAGTCAAGTGTGTAATGATATATCGGAAAATTGTGAAGTGACATCGGGAGTACCGTGCAAGGGAGTGTGCTGGGCCCATTATTATTTCTTATTTGTAGGGTTGAAAGCAAAGTTTAGATTATTTGCGGATGATTTTTGTTCTCTATTTGGAAATTGTAGACGCGAGAGATTCTAAGATCTTACAAGGAGATTTAGAATTGTTAGGAGATTGGCCCTAAAATTAATAAGATGGGTATGAATGTCGAGAATGCAAATTTGTTAGCTTTAGTAGGCGAAAGTTTCATGTAAGAAATCCAATGTATATATGCTCTTGGGGAGGTGTTAAAGAGGGAGAAAATCTATAAGTAGGCCTATTTAGGCGGGATTCTTGAGCAGGGTTTAAATTGGGAGAGGCAAGTGCAGTCAGTTATGAGAAAGGGTGAACAGAGTGTGAAATTTTGTAATGCAAAGATTAAAAGGAGCTTCATTTGAAATTAAGGTACAAGCTTATAAAACCCTTGTGAACCAGCTTTAGAATATGCAGGGGCAGTTTGGATCCTTACTATGAATTTGTGAAATAATGGAATTGGGAAAAAGGGGCAGAGAAAAGCTGCCAGAAAGGTTAAGGGATTAAAAAAGTGGTGGACAGAAGAAACGGATTCAAATGGTAAACAGATTAGGAGATATGAAAGTATGGGAAAGCTGACAAATGATTTAGGATGGGATACCTTGGATTTGAGGAGAAAAAGAGACAGACTCTGTAAATTGTATAAGGCATCAAGGAATTATCCAGGCTGGGGAGAGATCAATAGTTGCCTTAAAAGGGGGATTTATAAGGGAAGGGGTTCATGATTGGAAATTTAAAAAATATATTATTAAGACAGACGTAGGAAAATTTCTGAATGGAATTTGTTACCTGAGAGCACTGTACAGAAAGATGGGCTAATACATTTTAAAAGTTCTTTGGCAAATTTGTAAATTTGTAATATTATGAAACTGTATATTTTAGTATTTTAAAATGTTAATAATATTGGACCTTGCCACCATACAGAAATTTGAGTACTCTTTCGGTTAAGAATGGCCAACTTTTCACCACTGTAAAAATGTCGCGAAACCACTGTAAATGATTTACATTTTATATTTCTAGTTGTATGTAATGAATAATGCACTCGCAAGTTTCATTTCATGCTGTTTTATAAACAAAAGTAAGTTATAAGTAGCGAGGAGTGACACGCCTTTAGGCCACTCATGCTGAAAACTGAGCACTGTCACCGAGCCGTACACTCACTGTAAGTAACCTTACAAAACATAATAAAAAAATCCTAAAAACAAAAATACCTTCAAAACCTTTAACGTCGCTATTTTAAACAAAAAAAAACTTCAAAACCTTTACACCCCACAACACAGTTTACAAGTGGTGAAAAGTTGGCCATTCTTAACCGAAAGAGTGCCGAAATTTGTATACCTGTAAGCTAATAAAATAAATGTAAAAAATGTAAAAAGAGTAGGTATTAACTGAAGAAACAGCCACTAGGCACTTGATTACATTATACACTTGTATGTTGGCCCGACTAATGTATTGTAATCAAAACGGCTTTACCCTTTGTCCATGATCTGTCTTGTTATGGTTTTGGCAGATTTTATACAGATCGGGCTCTGGTGCAGCGGATAAGGGGTGGACATATCCAGCGTCATCTGGAATAGCTCGAACTTCTACAACTCCTTTATAAATTGGGGTGAATTTTTTTAAAGCTTCGGTAGAGTTTGATAAAATGTGTTAATTCTCGGGGGGGACAAGTGGCTGCAATAGTAGAATCATCTAAACAAAGCAGAGATGAATGGCCTCCAACTTGATGAATGAAGATTGAAGCTAAACAAAAATGAGTCCGTATAGTAGACAGCCAAAGAGCATGGATAGTAGGGCTGGGAAGTATCGTAGCCTACTCAACCCAGGTGATGTCTAATAGGCCTCGAAGGGTCTAATTATTAATATCATGCACATTGTAGTAGGCTCTCTATACGAAGTGCCTACCATCTTTTAAGCTTCCACCTTTACTACTAGGGGGTATTTTTCGGTTTGGTATGGCCCGGGCAAACGTTTTAACAAGGGAAAAAGTAGGTTATAAGTAGGGAAGGGGGGGGAGGCGCGAAGCGCGTATGCAACTCTACTATGTTTATAGGCTAGGCTAGGCCTACATCAGGAAGTAATATTATTTGGATTGCAAATGGACCTATTTCACCAGGCGCTAACCTTTTCAATCATTTCAATTTATCGAAACATCAGGTAGGCCTACGTACGTAGGCTACAACCTTACAAGTATCACATAGGCCCTAACCTACCCCAAGCCCACATTATAGCCCTAAGGTAGGGGTAGGGGTCATAGGCCCTACCCTACTACATAACAGTAACAACTCACAGGTAATGTTAGTTCTCTTGAGGAGTCATCCATCACTGTGACTGATTAATTGATCCTTATGCTCACTGAAAATGATTAATTTTTGAGGTAATCATACGGCAGGCTTTTGTGTATGATGGCCCTTTTTTATACAAAGTGTAAGCCTATGTCCAAATTGAATAACCCAAAGGGATTTGGATAGGCTACACAAAGCCTAGGTGTGGTGTCAATTTCTAAGTTAATGTGCCACTCTTGACCCAACCATTGATTATTGATTTTAATCAATGACCACTATGCTACACTCTAATTATAACATTTATTTGTCACTTTTCAGATCATGTGATTATAAATCATATGAAAAATTAGAAAATATAGGAACACTGCTGACTGAGGCTCGCCAAGATGCTCTCGATCCAGAAAGTCAATGTTTGTTTTGAATTTTGTTACCTACACGTAACCAACATGAATACAATTAATGTGGGAAGTGAACAACCACGAGGCCTATAGTGCCTTCCACAGCGAACTGAGAGTGCCTCAGGCTACGAAAGCCGGTTCCTTCCCCAGCCGATGTTTGGACATCCCCTAGAGGAAGCTCGTAAATGTTGAATGGGGGGTGGTAAGGTTCTGATATGTGGGTGTTAGTGGAAGGGGGAGGCAATAAAATATATAATTTAAAATGTGGTGTGTTTTTGACCTGCATTATGGTATTCCTAACTTAACATAATCATTTCGTAAAACTATCGTTGAATAAATATATTTCTGAAAATGCATGTTGTAGCAGTCAGTGTATAACTTTTATAAGTTGTTTTTTGTGGCATGTAACGCTTTTGCAGGCAAAAGTCTGCATTATGGCCTCGCGGAGTGTGGCAAATGACCTATCGATATCGAATTATTAAATAACTTAAATAAATAAATAGAATTAAGTCTGCTCTTGAGTGATTCTCGGTGCTATTTTCGCAACTGATTTTCAGTGGGGTCAAGTCCTTTTTATTTAAAGAGGAACGAATGAATTTTAATTTGTTTCGGGACAGTCACCATTGTTAATACATAAGGTTAATAAAAATACAAATCATTGTAGATTGTGCCGTCTAGCCATATATAAAAATAAAGATTAAAGTAACAGTAACACACAACATGTACATAAAACCAGCTACAGATATACCGATCCTGCATACATATTGATCATAATACATGTCAAAGCGTTTTTTATGTTAGCCTGTCGGCAACACCGACACCACCCCACGTTTTTGCATCGGAAGGCAGGAGAATTAGCATAAATTCATATGCAAGCAGCCACTGTCAGGGTGGTCATGATGTTCCAACTTTCGGTTGGTATAATAGGCTTTGCTCCCGTTTATAGTAATTGCTTAATAATGGAAATATAACATGCACAAGGAGGAAGACAATAACGAAGCAAATATAGGCGCATCGACGGATAAAGGGCGGTCCATGAATAAGGGTCAACTCAGTATTGTGACGGGTTTGTTAAGTTGGTCTGTTGTTTTATTCAATGTTTTCCTATGCCGATGGTTCCGTGTTTAAATCCCGGTACAGGCCTGTGGTTTTCGTTTTACTTCTTTCTGGGGGGGGGGGGGGTAAAAAACAATAATAGGTTGCTGGTTTACAATTTCCCAAGAAAAGGAACGTCCAAATTATGATTAAGATGGTGACAAAACATTTGTTCGCAATCTATCATGTTTGGACCAGTTCTCCCAAGATAGCCTCCCCCCCACCCCCACACACACTCCACATCAATGCAAATTATAACCATGTTACCGTGGCAAAAGTTTTTTGATAATATAACCATAAGATGTTGGTATCTGTTTGTGATTCCGTCTTTTACTGTTAAACATCAGTTATAAATATAAAATATGTCCCATTATTGAGTCATGAGAAAATAAAAGGTATTTTACGCGGGAGTTCGAACGCACGTGCGTTTGGTGTCAAATATACGTCAATGTCCAATTTTTTCCTTTCTTTTTTTTATCGGGTTTGTTTTCGTGCGGCGGTGATGAGATCTTTTTTTTACGTAAATGTGTTCCACTTGTTGTAGAAAATGGTATGATATGAATATAATTTACTTCTTTTTAATTTTGAATTTAAATATTTTATTAGTTGTGGATGTGGCTCTGAGTGGGAAGTGTAAAAATCGTTTTTAGACCTCAATAAACTTTTCTGATAGAAAAGGTATTTTACAACATGGCATTGAATTGGGCTGGGGGGGGGGCGGGGAGGGGGGGGGGGGGGGGGGGGGGAAGGAAGGGATCGGCGAACAGACAAATAACACAAGGACTCGAACTAGCTGCAACCCTATTAAGACGACCAAGAGTTGTGGCTAGCCGAAACTGTTCTGCATTTGGAACAACGCCAAACAGCTACTCTCAGTTGATCATAAAATGGACTATAGCCTACCCACACAGCAAGACACATGACTAAATCCTGATTATCTTTGGGCCTCGCCGATATATATCCGTTACAGTATCAGCTGTTCCGCAACCTTGTCCAACCAACTCCATAACTTCAAACTCTGCTTTAGATTTTATTGGTTTCACCAGGAGGTTGGTAACACTTAGGAATAAATTAATACCCTGAAATTCCCATATGGTGGATGGTCTGATCATCCCCTATTGGAATTTAATAAATCGAATTTAAAAAATAATTATAAGAAAGCTCGAAGTGTAGGCCTATAATACAAAAGGAAGCTTCGCAAACCTTATTTCAGGCGCGTTGTTGGATGAGTGGTCATTTTTTTTTTTTTTTTTTAAACGAAAAAGAGTAAAATTTCGATTTTCACAAGAAATAATTTTTCGATTGCGCTCAAATTTCACACGAATATATAAATTTATAAATTAAGATTCTGTAAAAAAATAATTAGAATCGAATAAAGCATGTAGGTGTTACTAGGAAAACGCTTAAGTCCCACCGCGTTGTTGGATGAGCGTAATTGGTGCATTGAGCTGCCATGTGTTACGCGGATTTTCTGTTGATCTGTGAAAAAATCATTACTAAGTCGAAGAATTTTTTTTAAATTAAATTAAATTAATTTTTTTTTTTTTAAATTATTTTTAAAAATTATTATCAATCTAATTTAAAAAAAGAAAAAAACGTAAAATTGCGATTTTCATAAGAAATAATTATTCGATTGCCCTCAAATTTTACACGAATATATTAATTCATAAAATTAAGGTTCTGTAAAAAAATTATTACAATAGTATAAAGCATGTAGGTGTTATAAGTCAAAGAATTGTTTTAAAAAAGAACTAAAACTGTAAAATTTCGATTTTCATAAGAAATAATTTTTTGATTGCGCTCAAATTTCACACGAATATCTAAATTCATAAAATTAAGGTTCTTTAAAAAAATCATGAAATCGGATTAAGCATGTAGATGTTATAAGTCGAAGAAATTTTTTAAAATCGAAAAAAAAAAATCGTAAAATTGCGATTTTCATGAGAAATAATTTTTCGATTGCGCTCAAAACGTGGCAGTTCTTGGTTCAGAGATTTCGAAGACCTCCATAAAATTTTATCGCAATTGGAGAATCGGTTTAGCCGGAATCGTGCTAACAGACACACCAATAATACAGGGGAAAAAAAAGGAAAAAAAAAAACATTCCGGATTTTTTTCTCCAGTGTAGTGAAATGGAATCTTCGCTACGCTCATTAAGTCGAAGAAATTTTAAAAATAAAAAAAAATCATAAAATTGCGATTGTCATGAGAAAAAATTTTTACTCAAATTTCAAACGAATATATAAATTTATAAAACTAGGAAACGCTTAAGTACCGCCGCGTTGATGGATGAGCTTTTTAAAGTTTTTAGTTTGCGTGGGATCTTTACTTTTGCAAGTGCTTTGTTTTGTTGCCTACGCATTGTAGGTGATTGTTGTCAATTTCTATTGTTTCTTGTCAATTGGTATTATTTATCGTAAAAAACTTATATTAAAAGCTTTATTTCTACGAATTCTGGCTAACTTTTTCATTTTTTTCTTTCAAAAGGTACTACATCACTATAACCTTAATGTCCATTTATAGAATGAACGTTGTAGCCCCACCCGTTTGGTCAGAATTGGCCCAAATGGCACGAAAATATCGCACAAAAAATCAAAAAAACATATTAAAAGCGTTATTTCTATAGATTCTGGCTAACTTTTTCAACTTTTTCTTCAGAAAGCAATACATCACCATTACCTGATCGACCCAATGCTGACTAGGGGCCTATGCCGGTCAAGGAGATGAAGGGAGACAGTGGACAGGAGAAAATAACTAGCATGAAAAGCAGAGTGAGTATATTTAAAGTTAACTTTTATTGAACCAATGTCTTCTTTGCTGGAGAACAGGAATTAATAATAACAAATCAACTTGTTCAATTGACAGATTGTGTGTTTAAAATGTAAATTAAAGATGATATTTTCTCATATTAATTAGTGGGTTTTATTACACAGATTAATTCAAGGAATTTTATAAAGACAGTTCTTCCCTTGGCTGCACACTGCCTGGAGACAAGCCTCAAATAGCATTAAGTTACCAAAATATTGACTAACGGTATCCTCTACAGGTACCAAATTATTGTTAGATGAGTGAGCGCGATTAATTTGTCTGTTAATGTTAAATGTCTGTTTGTGACAGTCAGGACATTTAACATTTGACAGATACATTAGTCACGACGAAGACCTGATCAAGTGGCAAAATATTCATTCGCTTTGCTCACTTGTCTAATTATATGGTCAAAAAGTATAATTACATTATTATTGGTTTTAAAGAGTAAAAAATATATATATTTTGGAGCTAATATTTGCCAGGACATACATTTGTCCCTAATCTGGAAACGGACACAAATAACAGAAAACAATAACTCTGTAGGTAATACCAATGACAATAATTATCATAATAATTACTAATGTACATGACATTTTGTGGTAAGGCTTACATATACTTATTTTATTCAATTTACACTCGCCCAACTATACCTGCAAATTAATATGTTGTGATAGGTATCGGGCCCTCAGTAAGTATAGCCCATATATTTACAATAGGTAGATTGCTGCTATTCGATTAACAACTCTTGTGGGCAGATGGCCATAGCCTCCTAGTCTACTAGCTACTACTAGGTAAAGATATTTTTTTTTGTCATTGGGAAAACCGTTGAGACACATAGTATGCTAGAAGCAGGGGGTCGGCAACCTATGGGCACGCCAAGCCATTCCTGTGGCACCGCGCCTTGCTAGAGCAGGGTCGGCACCTATGCACGCCCATGGCATTCCCCTGTGGGCACGCGCCTTGCTAGAGATTAAATTTTTAAATTTTTAATATTTCATGAACGAACAAAAAAAAGAAAGAAAAGAGCCTATGATCGCATGCCAAGGAAAAGTATTGGAGTGCCTAAAAAGAATGGCGTTAACAACGGCATGATCGAAGAATAAAAAGTATATACCAACATGCACATGTTGTGTTCAAACAAACATGAAATATGAATGTTTCACACCTAAACGTCCGCCTAAGGAGCTATCGCAATAGTGCCAACGCGTTCATTTCCCTGGTCTTATTCTCGTTTACGTCACCAGTTTCCGCGTCATGATATCCGTGACGTAGCTAGTTAGCACATCCGACTATTCGAGCGCAACGATCGAGACTCTCCGAAATCCTGGGAATTAGAATCAGAAGTCGGAAAAGGACACTGATTCTTGTCTTAGTACTAGAACATGGCGGCTGTTTTTACGATTACGTCCGATCAATTACATAAATAAATTAAAGATCAAATGCAAGAAGCATCTAGTAACAGACCAGGAATCAGACCAGAGAATAAGAACTAAGACAAGTAATGAGGAACGAAAACGGAAGAACACTATTTGTTAGTCCTAAGGCACGGCCGTGTAATATCCCCCCTTACGATTCTCATAGTTATGGACAAAATATTATAAGTGGAACCAGGTATGGGACAGGCACAGGACCATTGCTTTATGCTGGATGATATCCTAGTGTGGGTAGAGACAGCTGAAGAATGCCGACAAAAGTGAAGAAGTGGAACTTGTTAACAGAAGAATTTGGACTAAAGTGTAGTAAAAAGTAAAACTTGTGATAGAAAAAGCTAGAAAGAAAAGGAACAAGTAAATGAGCTAAGAGAAAATTAAAATTGGGAGTATGAGGAACTGGAGGTAGGTAGAAGAGTTTTTGCATACCTAGGTAGCATTCTCACCAAGGAGGCAAAGATGGAAAGTCAGATCAGTAAAAGGGTGGCCAGGCAGATCCTTTTATCAGCAAGTAGAAAGTTAGTGGAAGGAGGATTTCCCTAATGATGTCAAGGTGTGTATTGTAACAAGGTTAACTATCTACTCATCTTACATTGCTTTAGTGACCTGGGACACTAGGAGGTCAGAGATGCAAGTAGGATCAAGCATCTGAATGAGTTCGTAAGAAGCATAGCCGGGATATCAAAGTAGATCAAAATTAGAACCAGGAAATCAGACAACAGTTGGAGTCGGAAGCTTTTATTCAATTGAAGAGAAGGTTGAGTTGTATGGACATTTCATAAAGATGGGAGAAGGGGGAAGAATTCAAGGACAAATATGGAAGTGGAAGCAAAGTAAAAGACGAGTCGGTAGACTCAAGAGAGAGTGGAAAGATCGAAATAAGAAGATGATATAGAGGACAGAATGGTGACAAAGTGGGAAAAGTAGAAGCAAGGAAACGTGGAAGACGGAAGTGGATGCGTGATCTGGTAGGAATAAGTGCGAGTGAACTTGAAGAGGACATGACAGGCTGGTCAGCCGATGTTTTACACTCATATAGTGCCCTAGAAAACTGGTGGCTAAGCCACCCCGACCTAGACTTAAGTTGGAACAGGAGTCAGATAGGATATATATCTATTACGAAGCATTAGATTGGTACAACTATTTTCTTGTTATACACTCTGAATTTTGTATTTAGGTTTATTTATTTGAACCCAGCCTCACGTCACACTCACCCCCTGCCGTCAGTTTCAAGGAAGAAGGCGGCACAGTACTCCGCTACAAAACGGTTTCTGTCCGTTCGTCAGTGCAGTCGAGTCAGGTATGATAATATTTCCGCCATATCTTTCGCGCCCGCCTCTACTAGTAAGTGTGTCCAAGTTCCTCCAGTGGTGTCTACACTTGGCAACGAGAAGGGAGCTACAATGTTCTGTGCCAAAGAATCAAGGAATTTTCAAAGAAGAGTAGAAAACGGAATACGCTCTTTATGAAAGAGGTGATCGTGCTTATTTGTGTCATTTTTTATTTTTTTGCAGATGAAAGTGTAGTACTCGTACATCAAGTGTTAAACGGCATTTTTCAACAAGCATGAGAATAATTATGCTTCACTACCTAAATGTGATAACTATTGAATTACACTCCCATGCTTAAGTAAGTTCGAGGCACAAAAAGTGTTTTTCATATGTTGTATCGCCTCGTTTCCATATTGCACATATCAAGTTACTGTGTCTTCTTAGCGATTGCGAAAGCGGAAAACATTTACTGATGGTGATTTCGTAAATAATGCGTTTTCTCAATGTTCCAGAAGTTTGTTTCCAAGATTTTACTAACAAAGACAAATTTTATTGCGCATGAATAGACGCGTTCCTCCGTCGGCTCGCACAGTTCAAAGGCGCATTGAAAGAAATGGTAGAAATATTGACACCAATTTACAAAAATGTAATGTTGTTTGAGTTGGCACTGGATGGAGAGCACTGAAAACAATGATGTTGCTCGACTGGCCATTGTTGCGCGCTTCATCACGTAGGAAACAAATATTTATATTATTATTATTTATTATTATTATAAATGAAGAAATAGGCTAGTTCTTGTTTGTAATGGCTGGAACCACGAAGTGTTGGAAGGGCATGTTAATAATTGTGCCGTTTATGGTACAATAAACTAAACCTCAAAGAAAATTTGTTTTTTGTGTTTTGTTTTGTTTGAACTGACGGTGCCCCGTCATGAGAGCTGCTAGATGCTAGAAAAGAAGTTACAAAGACCACTCCTTTCCATCACACGTGTTTACACTTATTCTCAAGAAATTTGTGGGCAAAAATCGCTGGATGTCGACTTACAAAGAACTGATGAAAACTGTTATCAACATAGTACCCTAACTTCTATCCTTGCCCGACTGCATTGGGTTCACCGCCGCTTTAAAAAAACGAAATTGGAATCCCAATCTGGCGATTAAGGCCACTACTTTGCTGTTTATCGTGGCTCGTTGCAGGGGACAGTTTGGATCGGTTTCAGTCGAGTGTCTTGATGTAATTATTGTTTTCCTTGACGAGATAGAAGCGGATCGTACTAGAACTCAATGATCCGTTTGCTTTCGAGTGAATGTTCTTAACATAAAGACATTTACAACACATCTCAGATGAACTGAACAAACGCCTAGGGCAAAGATAAGCGTTTTGTGTGCTTTCGCAGGACTGGAAGTCTTTTTGTAAAAATTGAAATTTCCAAAAAAACAAACTGACTTGATTCAAAATTTAAATATTTTTCCAAACTAAAGCTTGAATAAGAAACAATAAATACTGATTTTGAAGATAGGCTAATCTGTAAACTACATTCTAGCAATCTTCAAGATGAATTCCGCTCAGACTCCCGCTTTCAAGACCTACAGAACATGGCCCCAATGTTTCAGTCAGTGTTTAAGCCCGAGTTAGCCACTGAATATGATCTGGAGCTAGTTATTTTGAGTGATGGACGTTGAAAATCAAGAAATGGAACTGTTGAGTTTCATCTTCCGATCACTCTGGTTGAGTAATCAAGCATGTGCGGCAATCTAGAAAACCGTGGTCATATGTGAAAAACTGATACATCTCTGCTTTGGGCGCTCATTACCTTCCAGTTCAACTCGATGACGAAAGTCGAATTTGCTCTTCTGTCAGCGATTCGGGCTCAATCTACACATGTGAGCAAGTATTTTCAGACATGAAAAATATTCTTGGACCGTACGCATATCCACTCACACAAAACAACTCCGAGTTTTGTGTAAAACTAAAAGTCCACGGACTACTCTCTTGACATTGCAAAACTTACAGAGGCATAAACAGCACCAGGGTAAAAAGTCACTTAGCGAGGCCTCCAACTAATCTTACGAGGGACGAGATCTGCACAAACAAAATTAATGTAGGTGAATTATCAAACATGTACAAACTATCCGTTTTTCAATTTCTAAACTAGCTTTTTTAATAAAACAAGCATATCTATATATATATAGATAATCATATCAAACACCTTTTCCAACGATTCCGTCGGGTCATGGGGGGTGACAGTCACCAGTTTCTCGGGCCTATCTCTCGTGCTTGCTACCGAGGCTCAGCAGCCCTTATCTTCTCCGCTCGTGTTCTTGCGCATAACCGCATTTCTAATAATCTCTCCACTTCTTTCTGTCCTCCCAATTCTTTCTCTTAACCCTTCCCATGTTTTCCCTCGTTCTTCTTCGATGCTTCGCGTTATTTGGTCCTGCCGATTCTATCGCTGGCCGGGCCAACTCTTCGTACTCCTCCACAATGTACGTTCAAATTCTCGTCTGGGATTCTGTCTTGCTTCATCTTCTTAGTACAGGGCCGTTGTGATATGACCACGGCATTCAAGAAAAAACAAGCAGGGGGGACCTTTGGGATTTATTAAGGTGGGTCTCCTGAACATCCCCAACAGAATCCCAAAAATCCGTTGCGGGTTATCCGCCATTTTGAAAATCAATTTTCAAATTTTTAGTGTTGTGAGAAGGAATGAAAAATTAGCTATATTTGAGTGAAGTATTGACCGAAATAGCTCAAATTTGTTTTAAATTGTTCTCAAAAAACGATAAGCATTTGAATGTGGCACCTGATTTCATTATCTGGCGACTACGGCGCCATGATGGAAACTTTTACTCTTTTTCTTGCTCATTATTGGAATAGTTTTCGCATATTTATCAAATATAAGTATAAACTAACGATCCGATGAAATTTGTTCAAATAAAAAGTTTGTGTAGAGCATGAAAAAAACACATCCATTTCATATTCTAAGACTTCCATTCGAGAGAACAATTGCCGAACGCTACTGACACGCAATTACAATTGTGCGGTGAGCAGTGTCAGTTATGTATGCTCGATGCTCTAGTCACTAGGCGCAGTCCTGGCCAGAAGTCTCGTACGAATTTCGACCTCTATAGATGTTTCTCTCTGATCCTGTAGGGTATACCTTAAGGCTAAAAAATCTTGGTAAACCTCTGGTGCATCCCGGACTACGTTTTTTTTAGACGCCATGCTTCTTTTGAGCATACGAGGAGTACACGCACTTGTTTGTACACACCATACATTTCACCATACTTTTGACAACATGTGTACCAATCTGACTTTATATTGGATTCTTCTCCACAATTCCAATTAAGGATGATGAATTTGCCCATTTGGTCATTCTAGGGAACATTATTTGTATGGAAATACATATTAATTATTAGTCCTGCATAAAGGTGTTTCTATTTTCGTCAAATGGTGCGTTGTCATGATAGACATATAACATTTTGGCACACAGTATAAAAAAATGTAATCGGTAATGTATGACTATATAGGGCAATCCTCATTATTTCCCACTACACCAATGACGGTCATTTTACAGGTGGCCACAAAACATATTTTGAAAACTTCTTACCGGATGTGAAATTTGTGTACAACGCCTTAGACTTGAACATGTCCTTGAAAATGACTGTTAAACAGGGCCCTGGTCAAACTACCGAAGACAATGGCACCAATGGCGGCCATTTTAGAAGATGCCTACACACATTATTATGAGACCAGGTAAATTTTTATGATACAATCTTGTTATTTGGTAACACCTACACCATAGGACCTCACAATTGAAACAATGTCATATTTATGTTGTTTATATAAATACTTTTTAGAAACAATGTGGTACGGATCCGCTATCGCGTATCTAGATTAGTTGCTATGGCATTAAAACTACCATAATACTGCTTGTAATAATACACTTGTTTTCCTTATACACTGTAGGCAATTATGACAAGTTTTCTATAATAATTGCACTATATTGTTTGAATGTTTATGCAGTTTTAAATGCCCCGCCGCATCAAACTATGTTTGATAAAATCTGTGAGAAATCGATTTAAACACGAAGAGGACACTATGAAGGAAACGAAATAAAAAGTACTGTTTTACGAAGTTCATGAAGCTTCCATAAGTATTTGAAAAAATCAGGTCTGCGAAATAAAATTTTGCATTTACCCGGAATTGACGTTTTCCCATTGTTTGGTATTTTGAAATTTTCTCAAATGCCATATTTTGACTGTACCATATTGTTAAGCACTAAATTGCATTTTGAGGAAAATTCTTTGCTACGCACATTTAAATGACTTATATAACGATCGATTACGACCAAAGTTGTAATTCAATTATGGCTGCATAATTCCTATATCCAAAACATCTTAAGTGATGATGTAACAAAGAGTTAAAACAGCATACGAAAAGAGTATTCATATTGTGGATTAGGAATTATCAGCCCATAATTAGATTAAAACTTTGGGGGTGTGTGGGGTCATCGGATAGTTATTTAAGGTCATTTTAATGTGCGTAGAAAGAAATTTTCCCTCAAATGCATTTATTGCTAACCAATGGACAGTCAAATATGTGCATTTTTGGAGGAAATATATCACAATGGAAAACCATAATTCGCGGTAAATGCGAAATCTAATTCGCCTACCTGATTTTAAATACTTATGGAAGCTTTCATGAACATCGCTAAACAGTACTTTTGTGTTAAATCATCGATTTATCACAGATTACAAACATAGTTGATGCTGGCGCCCATTTAAAATGCTAAACATTCAACAAATAGTGGTGAATTATAGCAACTTGTCAAAATTGCCTACAGTGTATAAGGAAAACAAGTGTATTAAATTATAAACAGTATTATTGGTAAGTTTTAAATGTCCAGCAACTAATCTAGAACGCGATAGCGGATCCTACGCACATTGTTTCTAAAAAGTATTTGATATAACACATAAATAGGACATTTTTTAATTGAGTGCCCCTATGTGTATAACCAATAACAAGATTCTATCAAAATTTCCGTGGTTCTAATATGTGGTGTGTCGGCCATCTTCTAAAATGGCCGCCATTTGTACCTTTTCTTAGTTAGTTTGGGAAAAACCCCAATTGGGGGGGGGGGTCCCCCCCCCCTGTTTTTAACAGTCCATTTTTCAATGACTCAAATTTTCAACTTCTGTCAGAAGTTTTTCAATAATTGTTTTGTTGCCACCTTGTAAAATGCCGTCTTGTGCCATGGGCCTAATGAGAATTGCCTTATATTATAGTCATTAATTATCAATTACATTTTCGTATACTGTGTGCCAAATTTTATATGTCTATCATGAACGCACAATTTGACAAAAATAGAACACCTTTATGCAGGACTAATAAAATATAGTATTTTCCTATAAGTATCCCCACAATGTTCCCAGGATGACCAATTGGCACCTTCATCATCATTTAATTAGAAATTTGTTGAGAATCCAAATATAAATCAGAAGTTTATTACACATGTTGTCAAAAGTTATGTAAAATGTATGAAACCAATGCGTGTTACTTCTCGTATGCCAAAAGAAGATGGCGTCGTAAAAAAACTTAGGCCGGGATGCCAGAGGTTTACCAAAGATTTTTTTTATCCTTATGTATAGCCCTAACAGGATCAGAATAGAAATCTATAGAGGTCGAAATTCGTACGAGACATTACGGCCAGGGACTGCGCTAGTGATAGACAGCATCGAGCAATCATCTGACACGGGGGGGCGCAACCGCACATTGTATTTCTTGTCAGTGCGTTCAGCCATTGTTATCTACAAGACAGTCTAGAATATGAAATGGATGTGTTTTTTCATGCTCTACAACTTTTATTTGAAACAAAGTTTCATCGGACATCGTTAGTTTGTCAATTTTATTAGTAATAAATTGTAAAAAACAAATTAGATTCATTTATTAAAATAGAGATATATCTGAATCAAGTCAATCAAAGTTCGCACAGTGAATCCAAAACAGGAGGGGCGCCAAACGCGTACTTATCGAGACAACCATTTTCTTATCAAACATTTTAAGAAAAAAATTTTGAGCTATTTAGGTCCAATACTTCACTCAATATCGCTAATTTTCCATGCTTCGACAAAACTAAAAAATCTGAAAATTGATTTTCAAATGGCGGAAAACCCCGAAACCCGGATTTTTTGGGTTTCTGTTGGGGATTTCGGGAAACCCTCCCCTGAAAAAATTTCCCCAAATGGTCCCTGCTTTTTTTTTTAAATGCGGGGGAAAAGGCTAAATGAGCTAATTGCACTGTACTATTACATTCCATACCACCTGAGTCTTTCTCTTCCTTTTTTTATCTTAGTTTTCACTCCTAATTTGTATTTTGTTTTTATCTTGTACCTTGTCTAGTTTTGTTATGCCCACCGCACTTCTTAAAATTTTTCATCTCTGCTGCTTGCAGTCTACTCTTTTCCCTTTCCTCCTATTTCCTTCATGAGCAAAAACAAAATTTGGGAAAAAAAAAAAAAAAAAAAAATAAAAACTTTTTGTATAATATCTTTACATCTTTTTTGAATTTTCCCTTTTCCATAGCAGTTTTCGTAAGCTTTGGTAGAATTTGTTGCTAGTATGATTTTTCTGATATTTCTGCTGTTATTTGGCACCCTTTTGTCAGAATACTTCCCAGGATTTGAATTTTCTGCAATTAAAAGCTTTTTCCCCAGGTAGTACTTTTTTCGGGTTGGGTTTAAATTTTTCTGGGACTATTAAATTCACTTTTTTCGATACTTTTTTTCATGTTAAATTCCCTGTGTTTCCTCATTCCACTTATCTATCTTTCCGGGACTTCTTCAATGGAATCCCCCCTCTCACATATCGTCGGAAAATATCATGTCTTTGCATTTTTTTTTCGGGGGGTTTTCTATTTTTCTTAGTATGCTCCATTAAAATTTGGCGAACAGTGTAGGAGAATCACACTCCCTTTTCGTAGACCCTGTTTATTTCGAACCGGGCGTTCACCCATAACATAAATAAATAATAATAAAAATAAAAATAAAATAAAAATTCGCGACACGAAAAATAACCCGAAACTTTTCCCTTTGATATAATTAAGGGGGCCGCGAAATTTTTAAAAGGGAATTAAAATAACAATAATAAAAATATTATTTTTATTATAGCTTTTATTATTCATAGCATTTGTCAAAAGTTTTCCTCGTGGGGTTCGAACCCAGAAAACCCCGTTAACGGCTATAGCTCTCCATTTGAGCCACCCGGGGGAACAGAACAAACCTTTTCTAAACTATATTGTTGTGAAAGTTTACTTCCATGACATTTCCAACAACTAGCAGTTTGGGAAAGGTTTTTCTGTTTTTCCCGGTGGCTCAATTGGTAGAGCTATGGAGGGGCTGGGGGTTCTGGGTTCGAACCCGTCGGGGCAAACTTTTCGCAACTGCTAGAATTAAAAAACTATGTCCCCTTTTAAACGGGCTTTTTGCTTAAAAACCTTAAAAAATTTAATAATAATAATAAAATAAAAATAAAATAATAAAATAAAAATAAAAAACACATTGAAAGATCAAAAATAAAAAGTAGTATTAAAGATGTATTGTAGGGTTTGTATTGCATAGTTTTTTTTTATTTAAATATTTTCTTTGGTTGGGGTTATCGTTCATTCGTCGATTTTGGGGGGCCCGCAGGTTGGCTTGGTCCTTTGGTTTACTAAAAAACAGTTTTGTGACTGAGTGGGTAGACTCTAAAAAACGATTTTTTTTATTTATTTGTGTTTCCTGAAAACCAACAAAAAAACATTTTTCTTTTAAAAATTGTACTGGGCCCCGAAAATACATTTTGGTAAAAATTTTTTAAATCATTTTGCACGCATGTCAAAAGGTTCCAACCCCTGGCCTAATGTTTAAAATACGAAAAAGCTTAAGTCCCCCCCGCGTTTGGATAGCGTATTGGGCATTGAGCTGATTTTATGCGGATTTTCTGTTGTTCTGGAAAAAAACAGAACTTTGTTAAATTTTTTTTTTTTAAATTTAAAACAAATTAAATAAAAAAATTAAATTAATTTTTTTTAAAATTTAATGTAATTTAAGAAAAAGGAAAAAAAACGTAATATTGAAATTTTCAAAGAATAATTATTCGATTGCGCTCAATTTCACCGAATATATCTTCTAAAAAAAGGTTCTGTGAAAAATCATTACAATCGTAAAGCATGTAGGAGTTAAAGTCAAAAATTTTTAAAAAATCGAAAAAAAAACGTAAAATTTCGATTTTATGAGAAATATTTTTCGATTGCCTAAAAGGTGGCGTTCTTAGTTCAAGATTTTTGAAGGCATCCCTAAAAATTTTATCGCAATCGGAGTATCGGTTTAGCCCGGAAAGTGTTAAAAGACAGACAAAAAAAAAAAAAAAAAAAAAAAAAAAAATTCCGATTTTTTTCTCCCGGTATGAAAAGGAACTTCGTTGCTCGCTACCCCCCCGCTAGCTCATCCAACTAATAAGAATCAGGTAAAAATTTTAATAGGCCCCCAAATAATTTTAAAATGCATTTTCTATTGAAGGGTGTAATTTTTGAGGGAGCATGATCACAAAAAAATTTAAAAAAAACTCAGGGCCTATTAATTTTCTGTACCATGTTAAAGGTCGTTGAGTTGTGTGTTTGCAAGTTGGGCATTTTAAATTTCTTTATGATCCTTAAATTTTTGCACGAGGCCATTCTTGATATTTCGAACTTTTAAATACAGGCGAGTCAACATTTTTTAGTCGTGAATGGCCCCTTTCAAAAGTCATCGAATCAAAGGTTTTCAAGTAGGGCAAAAATATAATGTTTTCAAAAAAACAAAAATCAACACTAAAAAAAAGCCCATGCCTTTGAATAAAATGGTCTTCGAACCGCCTTTTTCTTAGCTTCATTTTTTTATTTATCTTTTTCTTGATGATGGAACCAAGTTAAAGGGATTACGATAATTAAATTTTAAACAAAATTGATGTGGTTAATTTCCAGCCCCTTGGTCGAAAACGTGATCAGTAAAACACAAAAATCGTTGTTTTCCAATAATTTTCTGAAAAACCATATTTTTAAAAATTTTTACTGGCGCCTTGCTGTTTTTTTACCTTCCTTTTCCAGCAAAAGGAATGCCCCTTCAGCGTGAGCACCCTGAAGACACTTTAGAGGGGTGAATCAGTCCTCCATTACTTTTAACGTATCAGCCTGTAGCTCTGACACACCCGTGTGTAGTTTCTGCAGTAGGGATACCTGCAAGCTTGAAATAATTTGCTGCTGTAATTTTTTTGAACTAGTTTTAAGAAAAACATACCCCCGCTTTTAAATTTGTTTTACGGGTTGGACCCCCATCT
>JAMZAV010010151.1:0-23351 GCA_024449915.1 Sweltsa coloradensis
GATTCTCAAAAATGTGACCTTCGTTAACTTCAATATTTTTATTTTATTAAACGAGGGAGCGAAGCGGCTGAGTGTCTCCATTCAACTCAAACGGCGCTTATTCTGTGATTCTGTGTGTGTGTCTGTCTGTATGTCGAAAATCAGCCGAATCGCTGAACAGATTGCGCTGAAATTTTAAACAGACATCCGGTACGAGTTTACTGAGAACTGTTAACAAATTCAGCTAGATCCATTGCGATTTAAACCTACAATAAATAAAAATGTGATTTAAAAATGTGATATCGATAGCATTTGTTTAGATTTTTCATATGCATACTCAACACATGTCTCACTCACTCGTTTAACAACGACTTTGGCGTTTCCCTAGTTTTACATTATGCGTTGTGTGAACTACATTTTTCTTCATGTTTCCGTTTCCTATAATCTTTAATCATATCTTCATTTCTGTTTTAACTTCATGTATTTTACAGCATTGACTTGTTGAACATGTCATTTGTACTTATTCATATTGTTTTATCTTACACTTGCATGTCGTGTAATAGGAACTGTCCTTCATTACCAAATGTGAATATGTCCTTACTAATAACCTCAAATACCGACCAGTAAAGTTTTTTATGCGTCCGGCTTTATTAGCGCTAACTGTGAGTGAGGAAAAATTTGAACCGGGCTTCGCGCCGAAAAACGGCCATGCGCCATTGCAGGTGGGCTTGACGTCATCGTAAGGTTCGCCAAGGCGGCGAGCTGACAGTTCTGCCAATCAGCTTCTCCTCCTCACCTCACGATTACGTCACAACCAAAAGTAGCGCGTACTTAAGTCTATGTGCGGAATTTAAAAACGCAGGAACTTTGAACATGCATAAAATCCACGGATTTTATTTTTTATAGTTTATTTTAATTGCGATGTTTATTAAATTTAATATTACAAATTACTAAATACGTGTTAGATATATTTGAAACCAAGGACAGTTCCCTATTATAATTGTAATGAAAACAGCATATTGTGTTATATTTTATGGCGTGATGTAATGTAGATTAGTTTGGTTTTAATGCGGGTATACACAAATGAATTGTAGTGTTTTTAATTTTTGTCCCAATGCGTGTACTTTTTGTTACATTGCCATCCTGATGATCGTCTCGATTAGACCACAGACAGACACAGTCTATTAATATTATCAGCTGTAATGATAATAACAGTAACAAAGGGATTGCGTGCCGCCGTGGCACGCATCTGACGTTGTAATCAGCAGAAGCTACGCCCATGCAGACCCACCCACCCACCCCTGCAGAAACGAAACCTCGGGCTAACGGGGCTGCGTGTTGAGCAGTTGACTTCTTCACCGCCGGGCGGCGTGCGTGACTGCCGGGCATTTCCGGGACAGGAAGCCGGGCACACGTCACCGTTTAGCCCGACCATCTATATACCCAAGCTCTGCTTTTATCACACAGCACACAACGAGAATCTCTTAGACCAACCGGTATACTGATTTTTCTGTGGAGACGTTCATTGCGGGCTCAGTCTTAACTCGGCTATTCTTAGCTCGCCTACATCAATTAGTAGTGGTATTTCAGGTGTAATTGCCCGCTTCCAAGAACCACGTTTCTACTTTAATTGGTCGTAGGAGGGGTTTTCTTGACTCGCCTACGCCAATGGCAGCGAGCCTTTCAAATGGTTATGCGACCTGACCGTCAAGTTTGAATTATTCCGAAATTTAACGTTGACATGACACTTCCCGGATAGAATTTCGGCCTCCAATATGACACATCTCTCTTCGATGCGCCAGGCAACCATCACCGTTAAGGGGAACTGCCCAACGTGCCCAGTACCAAATATTAACAATAGGCTACAAAATTTAAAATTATACGGCTACAGATTGGTGACTCGCCTATTATGATGCAGTTAAGTACATTCTCAAGGATGAGGGTGGAGTGATAATGTAGTAAAGAGGCTCAAGTGCATACTTGGGGAAGGAAATTTTAAAATTAACGAGTTCCATTTTTCTGTAACATTTTAAGGAGCGCGATCCGTTTTAGTGTTGAGGAACTATTAAGTGATTAAGTTAACATTTTAATGGAACTTTTTAAGAGAGCTTTACTTCCTTTTCTGAGGAACTTGAACATTTTATTGGTAACTACATGAAATACGTGACTTACTTCTTCAAGTCAAGGCGTAAGTCACAATAACAAAATGGATTATACTAGGAAACGCTCAGTTGGACGCGTTGATAAGCGAGCACGTGCTATATAGCTAGACCCACATTGCACATTTTTTAAAATTTTAAAATTTACGACGTTCGCGTTTCCAGTATTATTTATTATTGCCAAGGTATTTGGGTAAACCCGTGTTTAAATCTTTACTTTAAAATCCACCGCCATCTAGAGGACCTTGACTCCTTGGGAAAACTTTTTAAACTCTTTGTTGACAAAAAATAATAGACTGCTTCCTCGAAAGTATTTTGATTACTTCTAGGTGGCAGTGCATTAGAAACTTCGCGCGTCTTTTCGTTGCCATGGCAACGTTACTTTTGTTATAATGTAATTTCCATCTACACTACTTATCGGATCAAAATAAAATTAACATATTCGTGACGCGACGGACATTCTAAAGGATTTGGCTATCTCAGATTTTGTCGCCGTTGAGTTTGAAAAAAAAACTTTCGATTAACTTTAATGTAACTTTTTAACTTTTTGAACGATTTTGCCACAAAACTAATGGCATTCAATCGAGAACAAAGCTTGCGGATGGTGAAAATTTCAACTCGATCCGAGCCTCCGTTCGAACGTTATCGCGAGACATACAAAAAAAAAACAAACAAACAAACAAACAAAAAAAAACTAAAACAAAACCAGTGACTATTTTTTCCGGCAGAGTCAAATGGAAACGCTCGCTTCGCTCGCTTAATAACCTAATATTCTTATTATTTCATAACATTAATTAAGATTATATTTTCTTGGATGGATATAACATAGCACTTTAAGACAACCTTGTATTAATAAAAAAATATTAAAAAGGCACAAAGTGAGCAACGTTTCGAGCAAAGTTCTATCTGGGAAGTGCCCTGTCAACGTTAAATTTCGGAATAATTCAAACTTGCCGTCAGGTCGCATAACCATTTGAAATGCTCGCTGCCATTGGCGTAGGCGAGTCAAGAAAACCCCTCCTACGACCAGATAAAGTAGATACGTGGTTCTTGGAAGCGGGCAATTACACCTGAAATACCACTTCTAATTGATGTAGGCGAGCTAAGAATAGCCGAGTTAAGAACGTACCTTCATTGCGGCCTCCTATACCTTTTGAGCAAGTATAATTATTTAACCCAATTACCTTGCCAGCTATTAGCGCTTTTATAGTAGGGCGCTGTGCAAAGATATAGATATTTCGATACGATATCGATATGTGAGAATATTTTTGATATCGGTATTTGAGCTCCACATCGAAACATGGAACATTATTTAAAATCATACAACATATGCTTCGTAGATTTATTCAAATTTCGGTTCGCGTGAGAGGTGCTGGGTATCATATCGTAAATTCGTTCAGAATTTTACAAATCTTGATGTGATGGTGCCGGGTCATTCAACGCGAGTGTGAGAACATTTTATTAGTGTCGTTAGCTTATCATCAACCCTTTCTGGCCACACATTAATAATAGCAAGCCTTCAACTTTGATACTATTATTTTTTGTGTTCACAAATAATAAAATGTTGATAGCTTATATCCACAAATCACAACTTGTAATGTTTTACTTAGGGTGAAAAATTTCTCCATAAACATCACAAATTCTGTCCATCCGTATGTGCGTGTGACACGTCTCACGATGAAAACGGAACAAGACTTACGATTGACATGCACTTTCTTGTTGGTATTACCCTTCAACAAGGATAAAATGATTTTGGTGTCCCTGAGTGTCAGAGGGCTGGGATTACGTTACATACGGCACATTCACCGACAACGATATATTTCAATAATTGAACAAGTTTTTAAAGTGTCACCTACGTCAACAAGAGGCATGAAAGAAACTTCATTATGCAATATTTGTGTTCATCTTCGACGAGCTGTTGCATCGAACTCTTTTGGGAACTTCCGTGCCCGTGATTTAGAACTCCGAACAGTGGCGGCATTTACACCTATAGCACTCATGCATCAAGTATTGCAATCGATTAATATGATAGCGGCATTTTAGTTTTACTGATTAATAAGGTTTTTCTAGAGCCAGGCTATGACATATCTTTCAATTATCCATATCGCACGAAAATTTCGATACCTATCTCGATATATCGACATTTTACTATCTGTATGTGCAAAAATTGTTTTGAAGTTTATGAAAATAATTGTATATATATTACTAAAATCACCAAAAATTAACAACGACGTTTACGTTCTCACACTCGCGTTAAATGACCCGGCACCTCCACTATAATAATTCAGCACGCAATCAGAAATTTACATTTCCAAAACATTGTTTTTTTGTTCTAGTTTTTGAAGTTATTTAAAACATTTTTTAATCTATTTTTATTTGTATTTTTATTTTAAAATCGATATGGTATCGAAATATCGTCATCTTTGCCCAGCCCTAATCATTTTCATTAACTTATTGATTTAAAGTTGTAAAATTATTATTTTAAAATTTGCTTAGCTACAGTTTATAATATTTTGAATGCATTTATGTATAGTTGTTGATTTATGTCCCTTTTCAAAATCACTTTTATAATTGAATATGATAAAGTAGACGCGTAAATGAAAATGTTAAAACATTGCTCATTCCTAAAGTGTCTATATAAACATTCTGTATGTATTTGTATGTATACTTTGATTTCAGAAAACCAAAGTTTTGACTTGTTCTTTATCAGTACATAATTTATATGAAGTGTGAGGTTGTGGCTAAGAATGAATTTCGGTATTCGCGAGATGCCAGAGAAATGATCATGACATGCCCACAAATTGAAAACAAACGGTTTGAATTAATAATAAGAGTTGAACACGAATTGGGACCATAAATTACTCACATTTTGGCGAGGCTAAGTAAACATAACTGCTGTCAAACCATGGACGCGTTATATTTATGATTATTACTTGACATATAAAAACCCTGAACAAATAGTTACCTTTAATCAGGGAGTAACCGCGCGATATTGACGGGGACACGAATACGTTACATTATTAACTTGTTTTCCCCCGCGTTGATTACGCCCAGTCCGAGTCTGATCTGATCTTATCAGGGCTGCATTGTGTCCGGTCCCCGTGCATGGCCAGATGATATCTGCACGTTTGATAAGCCAGGACGAGCCATTAGTCGAGCGTGTGCGTGTGCGTATGAATATATTCGTATGAAATTTGAGCGTAATCGAAAAATTATTTCTCATTGAAATAAACAATTTTACGCTTTTTCCGTTAAAAAAATTTACGCTCATCCAACAACGCGCCTGAAAAACCGTTTGCGAAGCTTCCTAGTCTTACAAAAAACTTATTATTAGATGAGCGAAACAAGACTTTTACTTACCTGATAAAAATAGCTTGGGTGTTTTTTTTAAATCTGTTTGTTCGTCGCTCTCTACCGGGCAAACCGCATATTATGCGATCTTGATGAAAATTATAGGGGACCTTCGAAATTTTTGGGTACAATCGAAGAAATATTTGTCATGAATATCGTACTTTTCGAATTTTCCGATTTTTCCCCCAATTTTTTCGTGATATTTGGGCCGATTCTGACCAAACGGGTGGGGCTACAACGTCCCTATATCACATGGACATTAAAGTTTTGGTGATGTATTGCTTTTTGAAAAAAAAAGTTGAAAAAGTTAGCCAGAATCCATAGAATAAAGGTTTTAATATGAGTTTTTTTTAGGATTATAATAACAAAAAGTAACAATAGAAACTTGACAACAATCACCAACAATGCGTTCACAAGGCACTTGATAAGTAAATAGATCCACGAAAACTAAAAACTTACAAAAAGATCATCCATCAACGCGACGGGACTTGAGCGTTTTCCTAGTCTACCCCTGTGCCAATTTTGCGCATGGAGCCCATGTGTTAGTCTGTTAGATATTTATTAAGGCTTTGAATTTAAATGGTTTAAATGGTTTAAAAGGTTTTGGTTTTGAAAGCAAAGTATATGAGTCTGACGTACATCTAAAAGTGGTCCAAGTTTCGCAGTTCTAAGACGTACCGTTTTCTCTGTAGGCTCATTCCTCTCCGTCAGAATCCCCCAGCCAGCTAGCCACCCACCCAGCCAGCCAGAAGGTTTTCTACCATGTTCGACCACTTTTTTTAACACAGAACGGGTTATCGGATCAGGCTGATTTTTTTTTTGGATCAGCGAAGCGAAGACTTCAATTTCACTGACCCCCCAAAAAATTTAGCTCGGTTGTTTTTTTTTGTTTGTTTGTTTTTTGTCTTTTTTGTTGTATTTTTGTCTGTTTGTTCGCACGATTCCGGACAAACGGCATATGCGATCTTGATGAAATTGAAGGGGACCTTAGAAATCTCTGAACTTAGACGTGCCACGAATTTTGGGTACAATCGAAGAAATATTTCTCATGAAAATCGCACTTTTACGATTTTTTTTTGATTTTTAGTGCGATATTTTCGAGACATTTGGGCCAATTCTGACCAAACGGGTAGGGCTACAACGTTCATATTTCACATGGACATTAAGGTAATGGTGATGTATTGCTTTCTGAAAGAAAAAGTTTTAAAAGTTAGCCAGAATCTATAGAAATAAAGCATTTAATATAAGTTTTTTTACTTTTTTGTGCGATACTTTCGTGCCATTTGGGTCAATTCTGACCAAACGGGTGAGGCTTCAACGTTCATATTTCACATGGACATTAAGGTAATGGTGATGTATTGCTTTCTGAAAGAAAAAGTTGGAAAAGTTAGTCAGAATCTATAGAAATAAAGCTTTTAATATAAGTTTTTTGACTTTTTAGTGCAATACTTTCGTGCCATTTGGGCCAATTCTGACCAAACGGGTGGGGCTACAACGTTCATATTATACATGGACATTAAGGTTATGGTGATGTATACCTTTTAAAAGAAAAAATTTTGAAAAAGTTAGCCAGAATCCATAGAAATAAAGCTTTTAATAAAATTTTTTTACGGTAAATAATACCAATTGACAGGTAAAAAAAGAAATTTGACAACAATCACTTACATGCTAGGTACAAACAAAGCACTTGCAAAAGTAAAGATATCCCACGCAAACTAAAAACTTTAAAAAGCACATCCATCAACGCGGCGGACTTTAGCGTTTTCCTAGTTGTATGTCATGGACCACATATCAGTCATATACCGAGTTTCAAGATTATAATCTTTCGGGACCGGCGTGTGCAGATAGCTGAAAACCCCCCAACTCGGGTAGGAGTATACATGTCGAGTAAGTCGTTAAGCATTCGTGTGCGCTTGGCTGCGGGCGAACGACCGTCGCCCTAGATAACAAGTAACTAGAGAATCTTGACAACAATCACCTACAATGCGTACAAAAAGCATATCTTTGGGCCTCGAATAATTTACATACTATTGTAAATTGGTATTACCATAGCAGTTAATATACTACTCTATAAAAATGACCTAATTAACAAAAAAAATTTTTGCATTGGAACTTGAAAAGTAATTGTAAAAGCACTTGCAAAAGAAAAGTGGTCCTACGCAAAATAAATATTTACAAAATTGCTCATCCATCAACGCGACTTAAAAAAGCGTTTGCGAAGCTTCCTAGCTAGAACCCACGCATACAAAACACAGTAATCATTGGACAAAAAAGTCAACCAAAAAAGTTGGAAAAAGTGTTCGCAAAGCGGCTTAGTATTATACTATTTGGAAGAGCGAAGCGAAGACTTCAATTTCACTGACCCCCCCCCCCCCCCCACACACAAAAAAATGAGCTCGGGTGTTTTTTTTTTGTATTTTTGTCAGTTCGCTCTCTACCGGGCAAACGACATATGCAATCTTGATGAAAATTGGAGGGGATCTTCGAAATCTCTGAACTTAGACCTGCCACGTTTTTGGGGAGGACAATCGAAGAAATATTTCTCATGAATACCGTGCTTTTACGATTTATTTTTCGAGTTTTAGTGCGATATTTTCGTGACATTTGGGCCGATTCTGACCAAACGGGTGGGGCTACAACGTTCATATTTTTCATGTACATTAAGGTAATGGTTATGTATTGCTTTTTGAAAGAAAAAGTTGAAAAAGTTAGCCAGAATCCATAGAATAACGGTTTTATAGTTGGATGAGCGAAGCGAAGACTTCAATTTCACTTACCCCTCAAAAAATTTAGCTCCAATGTTTTTTTGTTTTTTTCTGTCTGTTTGTTCGCACGATTCCGGGCAAACAGCATATGCGATCTTGATGAAAATTAGAGGGGACCTTCGAAATCTCTGAACTTAGACCTGCCACGTTTTTGGGTACAATCGAAAAAATATTTCTCATAAATATCGTACTTTTACGATTTTTTTTCGATTTTGTGTGCGATATTTTCGTGACATGTCGGCTCGTTCTGACCAAACGGGTGGGGCTCCAACGTTCATATTTTACATGGACGTTAAGGTAATGGTGATGTATTGCTTTTTGAAAGAAAAGGTTGAAAAAGTTAGCCAGAATCCATAGAATAATGGTTTTAATATGAGTTTTTTTAGGTTTATAATAACAATTAACATGACGTAACAATAGAAACTTGACAACAATCACCTACAATGCTTTCAAAGAGCACTTGCAAAGGAAAAGTGGTCCCGCGTAAACTAAAAACTTACAAAAAAGCTCATCCAACAACGCGGTGGGTCTTAAGCGTTTTTCTAGTAACAATTAACAAGTAACAATAGAAACTTGACAACAATCACCTACAATGCATTCACAAAAGCACTTGCAAAGGAAAAGTGGTTCTACGCAAACTAAAAACCTACAAAAAAGCTCAACCATCAACGCGACTAAAAAAAGCGTTAGCGAAGCTTCCTAGTATTACTAATTCGATGAGCGAAGCGAAGACTTCAATTTCACTGACCCTTAAAAAAATTTAGCTCCAATGTTTTTTTGTTTTTTTGTTTTTTTGTTTGTTCGTTTTTCTGTCTGTTTGTTCGCACGCTACCGGGCAAACGGCATATGCGATCTTGATGAAAATTGGAGGGGACCTTCGAAATCTCTTACTTAGACTTGTCACGTTTCTGGGTACAATTAAAGAAATATTTCTCATGAATATCGTACTTTTACGATTTTTTTCGATTTTTAGTGCGATATTTTCGTGACAGTTGGGCCGATTCTGACCAAACGGGTAGGGCATGGAACGTTCATATTTTACATGGACATTAAATTAATGGTGATGTATTGCTTTTTGAAAGAAAAAGTTGAAAACATTATCCAGAAACCATATAAATAAAGATTTTAAATGAAGTTTTTTGAGGTATTTAATAACAATTAACAAGTAACATTAGAAACTTGACAATACTCACCTACATTGCGTTCAAAAAGCACTTGATAAGTAAAGAGATCCCACGCAAACTAAAAACTTATAAAAAAAGCTCATCCATCAACGTGGCGGGACTTAAGCGTTTTCCTAGTTATTATAAAGAAGCCTCGAAAGTTGAAAAAATTATCCAGAAACCATATAAATAAAGAATTAAAAAGAAACAATTTGAGGTATTTAATAACAATTAACAAGTAACATTAGAAACTTGACAACAATCACCTACATTGCGTTCAAAAAGCACTTGATAAGTAAAGAGATCCCACGCAAACTAAAAACTTATAAAAAAGCTCATCCATCAACGTGGCGGGACTTAAGCGTTTTCCTAGTTATTATAAAGCAAGCTCTAACAACCTACATTCCCCACAGCTCACGTCTGTGAACCTGACTTGAGTCGTCAGATCATGTAACCGGCGCCTTCTGAATCCATGGTCAGACTCAGATCACATGAGACTGAACAATGCGCGCGTTGAAGTATTCACAATACAACATAGTCAGATATTGAATGTCGAGTTTCTTCTTCGCACTAAAAACTTAAATACTGTTTCCGCTATTATAATGTAGAACTCGACGAGGGTCGGGTACGTGTAACACATTTAAACTTTGAGTTTCTGTCTGATGACGACTACTTTCTTGAGTTCGTCAAGTTTTCTCCGAATCATACTGGATACAGAATCCAAAGTGACAAGTGTTTCACATTATATTTATATGTATAATTAACTGTTTTATTATAGTGCTATAGTTTGAAATAAATGAGCCAGTATTAAAAAAAATTGTCTGTAAATTGCAATAAATGTGGCGTGCAAATGCAACAAAATATTATGGAGGTGCCGAGTACACAAAAATACGCCCATTAAAAATATTATCTCCGCCCCGAATATCCCAACTGATCCCAAAAGTTTACCAAAATCATTTCATTTTATCGGAGGTGTGTGTGTGAAAAGTGATACCTATAGGGGATGTTCGCTCACTAAAAACTGAACAAGACAACATTGCGCGTACAACCAAAATGAACACCGCCAGAAAGCTGGTCCATTTCCAATATAAAATTAGACTGCCTTACACGGCTCAATTAATATTATCCATCCAACTTCTTGGATTCAAGAACAAAAGAGAGTTATTGAAAGGGGGCATTGTTATATTTTATTATACCTTAACATAATATTATGCACGAATTTGATTATATTTGTCATCGAATTAAAAAATTGGATGAATAAATTAAAATAAAAAAGCAAACTTTACATTTCTTCCATGACCTAAACCATGTAATTCCCTATGAGCGCCCAAATGCCCTCGCTACCTGTCTGTTAGGGCAGACTCTTTGTAATTCTATCAGAGTCCGCCTACATCATCGTGCAGCCCTTGACGTGCAAGTGTGATATCACCCATTGCAACGAGGGATCAGGCTTGACAGCCAGATTCAATAAACTTCATCGCCACGTTCCTGGCCAGCGTGGGCGACGCCTGAAAAACTGTAATCGCATCTCACGCCCAAACAGCCGACGTGGGAAACAATCACCGTCAGGTCCCCCCCTTTGGTTAGGGGGGGGTGCACCGCGGGCGTTTGTTTACCGAAGGCCGGACCTAGCAATTTGATGTTGCTCACTTGTATTCACGTACATAAATGAACAGTTACCTCGTATAGGAAACCTGCGCAGAGGTGACTAAGGTAGGGCCAATGGTATGGAGAAAGTCGGAGAGGGAGGGGCGCGTTATATAGAGCTTTGCGTGTGATGCATTATTTATTGATTTATGTATTAGCATAACTGTTGTTTAATACTAATTGCATAATGCTTGGTTGGTAACACATCATATACCCAAGCACGTGATTTAACATCAAATCTGAAATAATACGTTCTTTTCCATTGTTCAAAAGTAGTTTTTTGGTTGCAGGTATAAAACTAAAACCACGTTATGGTCGTGCGTTTATATCTCGTTACTGATTTAAGTGCATGTAAAGTTTGTGTGGCGCTAGCCCCACCCCTTAACCGACACCTTGTTCATAAACATTATGTACCATCCTCCTTGAAGGACAGTAACAAAAACAAAATACATGCCAATCGGATGTCTTGTTAGGTTTTGATCGTGATACGGAACACACGCCTAGAAGGAAGGACGGACAGACGGATGGAAAAAAAAAGCGATGCTTATGGATAGTTCACCTTCCTAATACTTTGTTCAGTTGGAAATCGTAACAAAGTGTCGAACTGTTAAGTAAGAAATCATAATGAAGGGGAAAAAATACACGTTCGATTCGAACTTTTCTGGCACGGACTGATAGCAGAAACAAAAGCAAAATTATGTTAATTTGTCAGGGATGATACTGGCACTTGATCTATAAGGTTTTTATATCTAAAGTCCATTATAAAGTGCACAAACATAGTATATATATGAATTAAGTAGTGCTAAGTTATTGGTACGCAGTCTCAAAGTTATGTTCCTCTATAGATTGCATTAATTTCTAGACATTGTTGGAAGTAAAAATTAAACAAGACAAACGAGAAGATGGAAGTAAGTGAACGTTAAAAACAAATTTTTTGCGATATAAGAGACCATGTAAAGTATGGACACAGTAAAGTTTGTCTTGTCGGGGAGGAGTAGTTGCGGTGCATCATTCGCGGTGTGGCTAACTATCGGGATGTATGTGCTGCAGCTCGATTGTGAGCTCAAACTTGTCAAGTCATTAAATACGTTGATCTCCCTAATTCGATGCAAGAACTAGCAATATAACTTGTTCGGCTCGTCCATGTGTAATGCAATGCAAACCCGAGTTACAAAGCTCATAGATAATAATTACCCATCTGGGATCACACTAAAGCAAATAGTGATCGCAATCGAGCACTCGATCTAGTGGCAAGTCTGCACCTCTCCCTCGAGGGGGTGATCACGGTCACCAGATGGCGGAGTGGGGGGGGGGGGGATGCGCATCTGTTAGCGCGCGGGCCAAACATCATCATGTATATTTAAACGTGGTTATACGGTTCCCCGCTCATAATCAAATAAAAGCAATATTGATCACATACAAACCATGTGTAAATAGTAGATTGGAAGTTTGGGGTAGGAACAAATAAATCAGAAATATCACTAGGCAGGATTAATGTCCGATATTTTTCATCAGAGAATTCACTACAAACACTGTATGTGCCTCCCCGGGAGCGTAATCCATTTTTTTTGCTTATTTACTCTATTTAGCTAATTTGAGTAGTAATTCGACCAAGATATCTTTTTTTCGACTACCAGCTATTTCATTTTCAAATCTAACCAACGACTATCAAAAAAAACTTTTGTTCGGATAAGAAAAATAAGACACATTGAAACTGCACAGTAATGATTGCTTAATTGAAATTGGTTGAATGAAAAATATTCAAATCAACACTTTAGAAATATATTATTATATTCATCAAGTACAACAAACATTAAACTGAACAACCATGTTTCTTAAGTTTTTATTAAAATATATTTTAGGGTATTCGGTCTTCATTCAACTCCTGCCATCTCCTTGGTGGTGGGCCCAATGAGTAAGGGTGAGCGTGCGATATTCCCCCAATGACGTCATAGCGAGAATGTTTGACTTGGGGATTAATCAGTTCGGTTGCGTGGTTAAGTTGACTGATGAGACTGGCATGATAGCAGCAGTGAACGCATGGCTTACATCTCGTGCTTGTAAGGTTTATCAACGATCGCATTCTAGGTATATAGCACACGACATGGAGCATCATTTCGTAGCATCGCACGTATTTCTATAGGGGTGGCGTTGATACAGTTACACTCAATGTTCGTATATAACACTAGGAAAACGCTAAAGTCCCGCCGCGTTGATGGATGAGCTTTTTAAAGGTTTTAGTTTGCGTGGGATATCTTACTTTTGCAAGTGCTTTGTTTTGCTGCCTACGCATTCTAGTGAATGTTGTCAAGTTTCTTTGTTTCTTGTCAATTGGTGTTATTTACCGTAAAAACTTGTATTAAACGCTTTATTTCTATGGATTCTGGCTAAATTTTTAAACTTTTTCTTTCAAAAGGTACTACATAACCATAACCGTAATGTCCATGTATAATATGAACGTTGTAGCCCCACCCGTTTGGTCAGAATTGGCCAAATGGCACGAAAATATCGCCACAAAAAGTCAAAAAAACGTATATTAAAAGCTTTATTTCTCTCGATTCTGGCTAACTTTTTCAACTTTTTCTTTCAGAAAGCAATACATCACCATAACATTAATGTGTATGTGAAATATGAACGTTGTAGCCCCACCCGTTTGGTCAGAATCGGCCCAAATGGCACGAAAATATCGCACTAAAAATCGTAAAAGTACGATATTCAACGAGAAATATTTCTTCGATTGTACCCAAAAACGTGGCAAGTCTAAGTTCAGAGAAACGAAGGTCGTGTCAAATTTTCATCAAGATCGCATATGCCGTTTGCCCGGTAGAGAGCGAACAAACAGATGGAAAAACAAAAAAAAACAAAAACAAAACAAAACAAAAAAACACATCGAGCTAAATTTTTTGGGGGTCGGTGAAATTGAAGTCTTCGCTTCGCTCATCCAACAACTGAAATCAAGCCTAAACCAATGATCATTAAACATATTATTTTATAAATGTAACTTGGGGCCAATAATACGACTTGAAGTCCAATACATTCCCTCACTTGAAAAATTACATCATGCAAGGTATACGATATTTGTTATTTGAGGACTAATTTGTCAACATGATCTATAGAAAATAGGGTTCAATATAGTTGAGATTTGAAATCGAAATCGGGCAGTATATAATCTGGCATGCTGTTTCAATTTGAAATCATATTTTCGGTTTGCCAAAGTGAATAGCACATAGGCTAGTAAAGAATAGCCTATATGTTATTATTTCAATGTATCCTGTTTCGTCCGTCATAAGCAGCACACACGTTTGTAATTGATTGTATTGAATAGGATGAAACATTCAATAAATATAAATAAGTGATCAATGATCGTTGTTGGGAATCACATGCACTATAACATAGTATGATATATGAAAGTATAGGCCAAGGTACACTAATCTCCACGCGCCCGCCGCTCCATTCGCTCGCTGGATCACGCGCAAGTGTAATTGAGCGAGCGGCTTCGGTACAGGTTGCACCGTTTCTCTGATCGACCTGAAATTTTTGCACACATGTACATACCACCTATGCAGGGTGCTGTATAGTTTTTGAACAAAATCCGATCGTTGGTTATATAAAATAAAAAATAAATGTTCCGATCGTTATGAAATTTTGCAGGGTCAATAAGTACAACATTCTCTCCTATTTTACAAATTTTCAGCTAAATCGGTCAAGACCTTAAAGACTTATTGGTATGTAACATTATGGGAATGTTGTACTCGGGTCGTGTTGCACGTACCGGTGCTCGCTCAACAACGCGACGGGACTTTAAGTTTTTCCTAGTATACTATCTGTGGATAAAGGTTCTCCGAAACTCTGCTATAGGAGATTCAGTGGATCTTGGTATAGAAGGCAGTGCTCGGGATGCAGTTCACTGCTGTAACATGCGCACATGTGTATGCGCAAGAGCAAGCGCATTCTAGGGTCAAAAGAGTTGTAGTCCAAGTGACTTTGCTCTTTTTGCATCAGTGCCCATTGCTTCAGATCTCACATAATTATGCCATACAAAACCCGACACCCTAACCCGGCACCTCCACCAAATGTTAGCTTTTCATTAAATTAATTCCTGTAACTTTTGTAGTTATAATATCAAGATGAAACCCGGCACCTCCACCAAATGTTAGCTATACATTAAAATAATTCCTATAACTGTTGTAGTTATAATATCAAGATAAACCCAGCACCTCCACCAAATGTGAGCTATACATTAAAATAATTCCTATAACTGTTGTAGTTACTAGGAAAACGCTGAAGTCCCGCCGCGTTGTTGGATGACCCGTAATTGGTGCATTGAGCTGCCATGTGTTATGCAGTTTTTCTGTTGTTCTGTGAAAAAAATCATTACAAATTTGAAGATTTTTTTAAAATTAAATTAAATTAAATAAAAAATTAACTTAAATTTTTAATTTTTTTAATCGAAATTAAAAAAAAAAAAGGGTGAAATTTTGCGATTTTATAAGAAATAATTATTCGATTCGCTCAAATTTCACACGAATATATTAATTTATAAATAAAGGTTCTGTGAAGAACTCATTACAATAGGATAGAGCATGTATAGGTGTTAAAGTCAAAGATTGTTTTAAAAACAAGAAAAAACAACGTTAAAATTTCGATGTTTACGAGAAATAATTTTTCGATTGCGTTCAAATTTCACACGAATATCTAAATTGGTGTACTTAAGGTTCTGTGCAAAAATCATAAAAATCGGATAAAGCATCATTGAGTGTTATCATTGAGTTCCATACTCACAGGTGTTATAAGTCGAAGATTTTTTTTTTAAATCGAAAAAATCGTAAAATTGCGATTTTTTAAATCATAATATCATAACCCGGCACCTCCACCAAATGTTAGCTTTTCATTAAATTAATTCCTGTAACTTTTGTAGTTATAATATCAAGATGAAACCCGGCACCTCCACCAAATGTTAGCTATACATTAAAATAATTCCTAGTGATATATCAAGATGAAACCCGGCAACCTCCCCCAAAATGTAAGCCACTTATAAAAAATTCCTAGAAATAGTATCAAAATAAAACCCTGTTAACAAAAACGAACCTACGACCCCTCAGGTAATCGATAAGCTCTCTTTGGGATACTTCACTAAATAGTTAAACTTCGAAAAAATAACATTTAATAAACAAAAACATACTCGGCGATGGGTCGCCCAATTAAAGTGAAACACGATTCTGATCTCACTTGGAAGAAAAAATTAATTAATTTTAAAACAACTGATCAAGACAAAAATCACTCAAACTTGAATGATTACTCTACCTAGGCGTGAACCTGGTACTCAAGTCTAAAGTTACCTAACCAGTTCATAAACACACTCCTATAACTCACCAAAAACCCACAAATTGAGAAATCGTACAACAGCGAAGAAAAAACATCTCTGAAATACAACTTATAATTTATACTAGATCTAGGTTTGCATTACAACAGACAATCAACGGTTCATAAGTTAAACCAGAACGGGCTATATTGCTTTGACACAAATTTAAATTTTTCCTTCATTGACAAGGAATACATTTCAAACCCTACCTATCGTACTGATGTCTAAAAGCGAAATGGATATCCAGTTAAATATCTCTTGTTCTGATGGACAACAGTAAAGTTTCCCGAAAATTTATGGAAATATAATTGTTAATAAAACTTAATTTAAATACTCATCACAAATGATCATGACTCCCATCGAAACCTTATGACGTCGAAAGTCCGACGTGTAATTCCGTAACTTGCTGCGTATTTGTAGACGATCGTAGTCTTGTATTGAAGATCCTGTCTTGAGTTCGTATCCCGGCTGTGATTACTCTTGAGTTCAACTTTCCTTTAAATAATGTTTGAGCGGTGATAAAATACGATATTTTACGTGGCGAATAATTCAACTCCGATCGAAACGTTTTTAATGTTTCACACTTGCCCGATATCAGCATTCCAAGTCCAACAACCAAGTTTTTCCTGAAATCTCACACGGTAAACTGTCAGACGTTCAATAATGTAAACACGCCTACTTTTTATCGGCCCTCAGTTCTGTTCTTACCCGTCTTTATTACCAAAGCACTTCGTTCGACGTTGCTGGCTCAGGCACTCACGAATATTCCGAGTTCTTATTGTTGATGTTATCTCTAAGCTCTTTGCAATTAAATTCGCCATTTTATTCTTCAACTAATCTGCATTTACGGATTTAAAAACCAATTTACATAAAAACCAAGCCTCGGCCATGATATCAAATTTGGTAATTAACTGTTCCTTATATGTTCCTATATTTGGATCATAGACAATATTATCCTCACCGATTTCCTTTTTATAATATTTCAATCTGTATTTCGTTGTAATACGACCACCAAACCTTGCTTGCGTTATCGCGTCCTAAACTCCAGGCTACGCGAATATATCTTTCTCGGTTCCTTTAACTCCCAACTAACTCTCGGTCCAGATATCGAATGTTCTAACCCTTTCTGGGTTTTCGATGCTGTCTTTTATCAAGTCCGTAGGTTTATTAAAATGCTCCCCAAGCATGCAAAAATTCGTTTTTCTCACGTATCCCTGGGGTGGGCTAGCCTTATAAAATGTACCTCGATTGGTTATCGTTCTCGTTGATTTCTTGTATTTCTTCTTGTCAGATTCGCCGTTTTGTTTTCGATTATCACTTTCGCGGATTTTTAACAAAGCGTTTCCTATATCCAAAATGTTCTTTCCTGTTCACTTTCTCTAAGTTTTACGCAACGTCAAAATCGCCCACGCACACGACCGATTTCCAAATTCACGTCTCAAAGCTCTCACGACACACTGCCCACAGACGCCGCTTTCAACATCCAAATACGATCGTAGCGTTATGATACCAATCAAAAGACCAGCACACAGCGTCATTAAACTGAACTAGGTCTAAACAAATGTCCGGGTGAAAGCTACCTGTGAAAATGATGAAATATGACCTTGGCATTTTCTAGAATTTAATAAAACAGATTGACATAGATTTTATATGAAAATTGTTAAACTTAAGTGAATCACATGATTCTTTTATGAAATCAAATGAAATTTTCTCTAGTTTCCCGATTTAAATCAAAACCCCTTCTGTATTATTAGTATTTAATTAGTTTATACATAGTTTTCCCACATTTAAACCAGTTGCCTCAGTAGTAGCCTCGAACCAGCCTCATGAAAATACCCGCTCTCCTTTCACTGACCAACGGCATCGACTTCAAGATAAGAATCCATCTTCAAATGACCATTGCCAAAAGACCTAAGTCCACTCAGAGAGGGCCGTATAGTCTCAACCCGGCGCCACCACCAATGTAAGCCACACATTAAAATAATTCCTAGTGACTAGGAAAACGCTAACATCCCGCCGCGTTGATGGATGAGCGGTTTTTTGTAAGTTTTTTGTTTGCGTTTTTTGCGTTGTTTGCACTTTTCCTTTGCAAGTGCTTTTTGAATGCATTGTAGGTGATTGTTGTCAAGTTTCTATTGTTATAAAACCCCAAAAACTCATATTAAAACCTTTGTTTCTGTGGATTCTGACTAACTTGTTCAACTTTTTCTTTCAAAACGTACTACATCACCATAACCTTAATGTCCATGTGAAATCTGAACGTTGTAGTCCCACCCGTTTGGTCAGAATCGGTCCAAATGTGACGAAATATCGCACTAAAAATTGAAAAACTAATATTAAAACCTTTATTTCTATAGATTCTAGCTAACTTTTTCAACTTTTTCTTTAAAAGGGTACTTCAACACCATATCTTAATGTCCATGTGAAATATGAACGTTGTAGCCCCACCCGTTTGGTCAGAATCGGCCCAAATGTGACGAAAATATCGCACTAAAAATCGAAAAAAATCGTAAAAGTACGATATTCATGAGAAATATTTCTTCGATTGTACCCAAAAACAATACACCTCTAAGTTCAGAGAAAACGAAGGTCCCCTCAAATTTTCATCAAGATCGCATATGCCGTTTGCCCAAAACCGAGCGAACAAACAGACGGGGAAAAAAAACAAAAAAAACAAAACATTGGAGCAAAATGTTTTGGGGGGTCAGTGAAATTGAAGTATTCGCTTCGCTCGCTACGCTCGCTACGCTCATCCAATAATATCAAGATGAAACCCGGCACCTCCACCAAATGTAAGCCACACATCAAAATAATTCCTAGTAATAATATCAAAATGAAACCCGGCACCTCCACCAAATGTAAGCCACACATTAAAATAATTCCTAGTGATAATATCAAGATGAAACCCGGCACCTCCACCAAATGTTTGACACCCTTCTGTTCTTAGTGTATATAAATATAGACAGAATTCACAAAAACATAAAAATTTTAAATGGATGTTAGCTCATTTAAAAATTTACTTTAATTGAACAGGTAAATGTTATTTAAAAAATGAATTGAAATTAACACTGACTGCTCTATAGGTAGAAAAAATATTTTTATAATGTAGCGATATTTCGAACGGAACGCTTCATAATAAAAATATTTTTCCTGCCTAAGAGCAGTGTTAATGTTCAATTAGTTTTTTTTAAATAGATATTAACTCTCTTTTGTTGATGTAATATACAAATTGACAGTATTCGTCTAGAGCTATGATTATGATTTAACGCGTAGATGATCAGCGTTAACTTAGGCGTCAACGCCAGCCTGAAATTTGGGCCCCAGTTGAACAGAAAAGTTGACAGTTGACGCATTTTTGCAATCGTAATTACGTATAGGAGTAATATGCACGTTGAACTTGGCGTTAACTTGAAAGCAAATGGTAATCTATTATTTGATGACTTGGTCCGTAAAATATATTCTCGATCCTATAATGACTAATTTGGAAGCAAATACCGAAAGTGTTAAGGGTGAAGGGAGTTGTTCTATAAAACTATCTTTGACCAGAAATGCATTCATCGTTTTTCTTTTGTAACAAACATGTATTTTTTACAACATTAAAAGCCAAAAATAACGTTAAAACATGCAATTGTATTGGTTTAATTAAGTACACACACGATTTTTATAATTTATTTTAATTTTGTAGATTAATTTTAATTCTATATAGGACTTGGTGTAATGTCCTTTTAAAATATATATATATATATTATATTAAATTCGCAACTCAAGGTTATCTTTTCAGTTTTACCCTAAAATTGCAAATTTTATAGCTTCTTTTAAACCTATTTCATATAATTTCGAAAAACAACAGCTCAAAAACTAAATAATATTGACGTGAGTTGATTTAAAAACAAAAAATATGGCATATATATGTCAATGATGGGCAGAGTTCCATCTGATATGCAGGAAGACTGCATGGCGCCGATATTTTACCGTTGTAGAAACAAAGAGTTGTTAATACAAAGTTATTCAAAACACGCTGTCAATATTCTCAAAGGGCTGTGCAATGTAGCACCCCGGAACCGAACTGCAACTTCTTGGCACACTCCAAGTAATAAACATTGACAACAATAAGAAACACGGTCAATGTATTTATTCAAATAATCGTATGTGAGGGGGCGCATTTCTTTTCCGTCAATATCAAGATTGAGTGACCTTGTGCTTCCGTCATTGTCCCCGAGAGCTTGGCGGGGGGGGGGGGGGGAAGTAGGGGGTGGCAATATCTCAGATGGAACTCCCTGCAAGCTGTGGTGATCTAACGTGCAATTTGCGTAGCATTCATCGGCGCACTCATCCGCGTACATTGGTACAGGGAGAGCACTCAAATCAAACGGCTCCACCAGACCATGGCTCACGATGGATAGCAATGTCAATGTGTTGCTGGACTGAATGTAATGTGGATGCGTGCGCGCTGGGAAATATACTCTCCGTCTCCAATAATACTTACGACACAATGCTAGGGTGAGTGTCGACTTCGAGATGTAGTGAGTGAGTGTGAATGTTGACACAAGAATGAGTTTTGCAAATGAGCAGCGTATCTTTATGTAGTTTTTTAAAATCCTGAGAAGAGGCTATAATGTAAACTAGGAAAACGCTTAAGTCCCGCCGCGTTGATGGATGAGCGTTTTGGTCAGTTTTTAGTTTACGTAGGACCACTTTTCCTTTGCAAGTGCTTTTTAAATGCATTGTAGGTGATTGTTGTCAAGTTTCTATTGTTACTTGTTAATTGTTATTATAAACCTAAAAAAAACTCATATTAAAACCTTTATTCCATGGATTCTAGCTAACTTTTTCAAATTTTTCTTTCAGAAAGCAATACATCACCATAACCTTAATGTTCATGTAAAATATAAACGTTGTAGCCCCACCCGTCTGGTCAGAATCGGCCCAAATGTCACGAAAATATCGCACTAAAAATTTAAAAAATCGTAAAAGTACGATATTCATGAGAAATATTTCTTCGACTGTGCCCAAAAAACATGGCAGGTTTAAGTTCAGATATTTCGAAGGCCTCTATAAAATTTCATTGCAATTGGAGTATCGGTTTAGCCGGAATCGTGTTAACAAACACACAAAAATTCAAACAAAAACAAAAAATAAAAACGAAAAAAAAATCGTAAAATGCGATTTTTATGAGAAATAGTTTTCGATCGCGCCCAAAAAGGTGCCCAGTTCTAAGTCCAAAGATTTTGAAGGCCTCCAAAAAATGTCATCACAATTGGAGTATTGGTTTAGCCGGAATCGTGTTAACAACACACAAAAACACAAACAAAAAAAACAAGAAAAAAAAAAAAAAAAATCGTAAAAGTGCAATTTTCATGAGATTAATTTTTCAATGAATTTTTCGACTCGTGCAGTTCTAAGTTTCAAAGATTTCAAAGGCCTCCAGAAAATTTCATCGCAATTGGAGTATCGGCTTAGCCGTAATCGTGTTAACAAACACACAAAAATAATAATTTAAAAAAAACATTCCGGATTTTTTTTCTCCAGTGTAGTGAAATGGAATCTTCGCTTCGCCTCGCTACGCTCATCCAATTATTATGCAGAAAGTAATCGAGATAAAACTAGGAAAACGCTTAAGTCCCGCCGCGTTGTTGGATGAGCGTAATTGGGGGCATTGAGCGGGCCATGTGTTATGAGGATTTTCTGCTGGTCTGTGAAAAAAATAATACAAAGTCGAAAAATTTTTTTAAATTAAATTAAATTAAATAAAAATTGACTTTATTTTTTAATTTTTTTTATGAATCGTAATTTTAAAAAAAGGAAAAATCGTAAAATTGCGATTTTCATAAGAAATAATTATTCGATTGCACTCAAATTTTACAACAATATATTAATTCATAAAATTAAGGTTCTGTAAAAAATTCATTACAATAGGATAAAGCATGTGGGTGTTTAAGTCAAAGCCCAGTTTAAAAAAAGAAAAAGTGTAAAATTCGATTTTCATGAGAAATAATTTTTCGATTGCGCTCAAATTTCACACGAATATCTTAATTCTTTAAAATTAAGGTTTTGTGAAAAAATCATTAAAATCAAATTAAGCATGTAGGTGTTATAAGTCGAAGAAATATTTTAAAAATTGAAAAAATTCGTAAAATGGCGATTTTCATGAGAAATAATTTTCCGATTGCGCTCAAAAACGTGGCAGTTCTAAGTTCAGAGATTTCGAAGGTCTCCATAAAATTTCATCGCAATTGGAGTATCGTTTTAGCCGGAATCGTGTTAACAAAACACACAATAATACAAAGAGAAAAAAAGAAAAAACAGACAAAAAAACATCCCGGATTTTTTTCTCCAGTGTAGTGAAATGGAATCTTCGCTTCGCTCGCTACGCTCGCTACGCTCATCTTACAATGACATACCCCTTCCTACAAGTGTTATGTTGTGAACTTCTGTATAATATCTCGTTCTGACAACAATAAGTAACAAGCTATACAACATTCACTCAGCCCATCATCCCTAATACTAAAAGCGTTATTTCTAACCCTAACCTATGGTGGAGGCGCTGGGTTAAGCAACATTGGTGTCTAACCAAGACTCCGTCGCAGCATTTTTTTTAAATTACAGTACAACCAATCACAGTATATTGGTTACATGCAGGACCCTCTAGCAATGTAGATAAATGTACAATCTCAACTGACATAATAACATTAAAATCTGTAAATGTAATTTTACGAAATAAAAAAGAAATACAAAAATAGAATTAATAATACCAATGGAAGACTAGTACACCGGTATGCGGATAAGTTTCCCGGGTGTGGTCGATTTGACATTCAGAAAAAGTAAGCCTGATAACGGTTTTTTCTAGGTTTTTCTGTCATACGAATGCAGGGCTTTTCCCGGGCCCCAAAAGTCGAATAGGAGGTAAGCTTTTGAAGGCGAGACC